>PVKM010035271.1:0-15249 GCA_004027735.1 Carollia perspicillata | reverse complement strand
CAGAAATGGAAGGTTAGCAACAGGGGAGTGGGAGGAGAGGGTGGGGAGAAGGTACAGGGAATAAGTAGCATAGACGGTGGGGAGAAAATAGACAGGGAGAGGGCAAGAGTAGTGTGGGAAATGTAGAAGCTAAAGAACTTATGATACATGGACATGAACTAAAGAGGGGGAGTGTGGGTGGGAGGGGGTGTGCAGGGTGAAGGGGAATGAAGGGGAAAATGGGAGAACTGTGATGGCATAATCAATAAAAAAAAATCTTTTAACTTAAAAAAAAAAGACCCTCTAGTCATCAGAATTTTCTCTCCAAGTAGCAGAATATGAGTAACAAATAAACGAATGAGTGAAAAGGCTGGTTGTTGCTGTGACCCAGAACCAAGTCGTATACTGTCTGGTCAGCTGTCTCCCGAGGGAACTGGTCCCATATTCCTGCCTCCCCCAGTCTTCACCATTGTCCTTTAATCTCAGATGTCTTTAGACCTGGAGTCGTGCCACTGTCCCTGCTCCGTTCCCCTCTCAATTACTCCCAGTCTCTCCCTCCCTTGTCCCTCTGTCCCCATCACGCTCCTGGCTACGGCTAACCCACAGCTCCTGCCCTCCAGCTCACAGGGCTCCTGCCGCAGAGAACAGCAGAAGTTGCTCAGATTCCTTGGGTAGACAGTGAGGCTTGGGGGAAGCCAGGCAAAGTAAGGAGAGAGAAAAGCCTTTAATGTCACCTGGAGGAAGGGTGGGAAAGCGAAAGTGAATGCAAGAGACTTGGGAATCAAATCAAAGGCAGTATAGCGTAGAGGTTAAGAAGCACACACTGAATCAGACTTCCTGGTTTCAAATTTAGTTCCAACCCTCACTAGCTATGGGGCCTTGGACAAGTCACTTAACTTTACCGTGCCTCTGTTTCTTCTTATCTAAATGGGGTAATAATAGCATGTACCTCATAGGGTTATTGAACAGTTAAATGAGATAATAAGACACTAATAACAAGAATTAAAAAATATGAGAGGGGATCCCCCCCAATAAACAGGAATTATATTCTGGAGGCCGAGCTTCTTGTAGTGCAGCCCCCCTCACCCCCCACCCCCCGCTAAGTGAGTGTTCTAGGAACCCACCTGCATCAGTGTACCAGCTGGGGTGGTTGTGAGAGGCTGTGTTTGGTGTCAGAGATTTTTTTTGAAGACTCTTCAATGGGTTTGTCCATTCCATGCTGGGTTATTTAGCAGCGCAGCTGCCCACATGTACTGAGTGTCCAGCAGTTTTTGAATAAAAACAGCCTGACCCCTGTGCCCCACCCTCCCTAGTCATCCAATCTTGCGCCAAGCAACTTTTTTTGTTTGTTTCCCTGGATGAAAAAAGTCCTCAAAGGGAAGAGTTTTGCCAATGTGGAAGAAGTGAAACAAAAACAGCAGAAGCACAAAAAGGCATCAAAATGGGTGAGTTCAAACACTGTTTTGAGCAGTGGAAAAAACATTTCAATAGGTGTACTGCATCGAATGGAGAGCACTTTGAAGGTGACTGAAGTTTGAACATGTAAGAATACATACACAATTTTTATAAATAAATCTGTTTTCCTTTGGTCCCACTCCCCCCGCCCCTGTATACTTGTCACCCCTTAGAATGTGCAACACCAGGAACAGACACTAATGTGAACTGCGGGCTTTGAGCGACAGTGACCCGTCAGTGTAGTGTATCAGCTGGAAACATTGGCCAGTCTGGTGCAGGACACTGATAGTAGGGAGGCTGTGTGTGGGGGACAGGGGCATGCGGGGACTCTGTGATTTTGCCTCAGTGCTGCTGTGAACCTAAAACTGCTCTAAAAAATAAAGTATATGAAAAAATACATATATTCCACTACTTAAATACATATTTACATATGTATTTAAATATACCTTATACTCTGCATGTTGTATATAATATACTGGGGTGGGCAGAGGCAGGTGTACAGTTTTGAGTATGTGAAACATAGAGTTTATTCTTGTATTATTATTTTAAAATTATTGTATTGTTTATTTATATTACAGTGTAAGCCTACTTCCCCCCTTATATACTATATGTTAAAATGCAGATATATATTATACAAATATAATACATATAAAGAATATAAATATAATATATTTAAACATATAGAAATTACTTAAATACAAGTAGAAATATATTTAAATATATTCTATATAACATAAATTATGTATTACGTTTGAAGACATAAATAAATATCTATATTTGCTTATTTGAAATATGCAAGCAAGGCTGTTCCACTTTAAAAAACTAGCCCACTTCCCCTCAGTAGAGCTTAGAGGACACGTGGGCCGGCCACACTCATTGCCCCAGTTCTAACGCCCTCCGCGTCCAGGTGTGGGCCGCAGGAATCCGACCGGCACAGGGAGTCCAGCTCAACGGCTATTTTGCCACGCCTGTGTAACTGCTATTTCCGGAGCCTCTGCTCAAGCTGCTGTCCACACCCCGGGCTTCTGGCCCGCAAAGTGCCTGCTGAGACACTGGCAGCACTCGGCTCGCATCTGCATCTGCATCTGCCGCCGCGACTCCCAGCACGCTGCCGCGGAGCCTCATCATTGCAGCTTGCGCGTCGGTGAGGCGCCCAGTCGCTCTGCTTGCCCACCTCGGCTCACCGCCTCCCCGACCTTGTGTTACCCTCCCCCCTCTAGCTCCGACTCAGGGAAATCGCACCTGTGCGCAGGTAAGCTGTTTACAACCCTTGATTTGCAATCAGAAATTTTTAGGACCTGTCCTCATCTAGAAATGGGTTAGTGAAGGATACTGTGAAAGTAGCTATCAAAATTACCCCTCTGAGGAATTTACATCTTTATTCATACAAAATTTGTGAAATGACTTTTGGTATTTAAATTACTAAAGCATAGCTTGTGTTCACAAAAGACTTGAAATGACTAAAATGTCCACATTAGGAAAGTGGTAAAATAAGTTATAGATAGAATTCTATAAAACATAAAAGGGTGATCTTTATGTACAGATAATAGAAAGGATTCCCTGATATATTAAATTAAAACAGGGTAAGAACAGGGTATAATAAGTATCACTGCAAATGTAGATGAGGAGGGAAGAGGATGTAAATGTGGAAAAATCTCTGAAGTGACAAAAAACTAATACCAGCAGTCACTTCTGGAGGAGGGAGGGTGAGGAAGGGGAACTGGGTGGGTGGGGGACTAGGGTGGGCTGAAAGCTTTTCAGCCACTGCCTTTGTGTACTTTTTTCATGTGAGAACCATGACCCTGTTTTTTAAAAAACTAAATATGTAATGAAAATAATAACCTGTTCTGGCTCTGTCCTGGGGACGGTGGCTGCTGTGCGAACTGTAAAGTGCCTGGGAAATTCACGCCCCTTCTTGTTGAGGGGGCGCTGCGGTGGGTGGGCCGATGCGCGGAGTCCCTCTGAGGCCCTTTCCTTCTGTTACAGGTGGAAGTCTCTCACCACTCGCCAGCTTTCTTACTGCCACGCGGTGAGTCGGCCTCTGTTTCCTTCGAGCCCCACGATTCAACAGTGACGTCTCTGCTGGCAGACTGCAGGGATGGTGAAAAGGCCCGGAGGAGCCCCTCTGCTTGTGTGGGAGCTCCTGGGCAGGCCGTGGTCACTCGTGTGCACCCCGGAAGCTCAGCTGGTACCAGTTCACCAATGGACGGAATTATAAAGTAACACAGATGGAGAACTGAAAGGGTTGGAAAAGCCCAACAAGTCCCCTATTTCACAGGCAGGGACGCCAGAGAGCGGAGAGGTTATGTGGCTCGTTCAAGGTCACACGGGTGGTAATGGAGCCAGCACCAGGGAGAGCATGTGGGCTGTTCTCTTTTCACTCCGCCTGCCACTGTTCCACCATGACAGCAACTTATTAACTGGCGAAGAGGGCTCGCTCCCTAGTTTTGTTACAAAAGACAGATCTACTAAATAAAAGAAAACAATTACAAGAAGACCCATGGCTAAATGATATCAGAGCAAGGGAAAGGAATTACAACTATTCAAACGATTTGAAGCAAATCTGGTCAATGTGCTGTCCTTTCTGTCCGCAGAACACCTGACTTTCCAGTGTCCAGAATGCACTTGTCCTTTCTGAGGGGAGAGATAATTGGGTATCGAGTGTAGCAGAAATGGTTTGTTGCTACCAAAAACTGGGGCTCACCCTCCATAAGGTGAAACTGTCCCCGAGAACTACATTTCCAAGCCCTCCTTCCATCCAGATGGGGCCGAGACTACTTCTCTCCATGGGGATGAAAACGGCAGGGAGGAGTCCCTTCTGTGCCAGGTCATTTAAGAGGTGAGTTTGCCTTTTCCACGCTCTCCGTCCCCCTCCGTGGGCTAAACGCCAGTCTGAGACCTGCAGGGTATCAGAACCACGAGAAGGAAACCGCCTGAATCCCTGAATCCGCCACAGGGAGGAAGACTACCTACTGACCAGAAATAGCCTGCGCTGGACTGCCGCTGCTAGTAAATGAACTTTTAATGTGTTACTACAATAAAATTTTGGAACTGGTTTATGTATTCTAATCAATCAGTGCACGGGAACATATCAGTGGGGCCTCAAAACAAGTCATTAACTCTCAGCTTTAAAAAAGAATCACTGAGTAACTGGAGAAAAAAATACCCTGTTTCTGCTTTCAGTTCCACGCATAACTCTACACAATATGTCACAATTTATTTACTTAATTTAGGCAATATTTACCGACTTCCTGCTGTGAAAGATAATGAAAGACAAGAATTTAGCTGACTTAATCTCTCCTTTTCCGTCTCCCAACGTTTAATAAGTATATATTTATTGGTTACACTTCTAATTTTAAATACTAGCTTTAAAAAAAAACATTTCTAGAATATTTTTAGCTTTACGACAAAATTGAGCGGGAGGTACGGAGGCTCCCCACATACACCCTGCCCCCACACATGCACCGCCTCCCCCACTATCGACATCACTCACCCACCAGAGTGGTAAGTTTTTGTACTTTGTATTTGACTTAAAGTGCTTTGATTCTGTCTCTACATGCACTTGATCATTGGACACAGAATTAATTCTATGTTCATAACACTTGTTTTCCCATTATGCGGTCATCACCCTTTGCACTGTAGCCTGTTCATGTGCATAAGAATCCACCTGGTGATCGAATTAAAATGCAGATTCCAACTGGTGGGTCTGGGGTGGGGCCTGAGATTCTGCATTTCTAATAAGCACCCAGACGACGATCCTGCTGCTGGTCTGAGGACCACGCCTGGGTAGTGTTTGCAGCTTTCAGTGCTGCTGCTGCGAAGTCTCTGTTAGCCTAAGTCACACACTCCTGCAGTGTTTTTCTCCCTGGTATCTAACAACAAACTGTCCCTATGCTTAATGTTTGCAAGTTTCAAGAACGAAGCTTTAACTGTTTTGTTAATCTTTGTTAATCTTTTGTTCATCTTTTCTGCATTCCATAGGCCATTTCAATGAAGAGCTGTGCCTTGAATATTCTATTATTCCCTTGATGATTCCCTTCCTTTTCCTTTGCCATTTTCTCTGGCTATACTTTCTGAGACTCCTTTTGATCACATGTTGGAGTTCTTTCTTTTCCTGGCTTTTCTGGGATGTAATTGACCTATAACACTGTGTAAGCTTAAGGTATACAATACGTCGATTCGATACACTTACATATTGCAAAATGATTCCCACCACAGTGCCAGCTAACACCTCCATCATGTCATATTACTGTTTCTTTTTGTTGTGGTGAGAACAGGTAAGATCTACTTGCTTGGCAACTTTCAAGTACATAACACAGTATTATTAACTATAGTCACCATGCTGGACATTAGATCCCATAATTCATTCACCTGATAACTGCAAGTTTGTTCTCTTTGACCAACATCTCTTCATTTCCCACACTGCACAGCCCCTGGTGACGACCACCATCGTACTCTCTGTTTCTATGAGTTCAGGCGTTTTAGTTTCTACATGTAAGTGATATCATACAGTATTTGTCTTTCTTGCCCTTGCTGGTATGGTTCAGTTGGTTGGAGCATCTTCCCATACACTGAAAGGTTGCCAGTTCGATTCCCGGTCCAGGCACATCCCTGGGTTGTGGGTTCAGTCCCTGGTCAGGGAGTGTACAGGAAGCAACCAATCGATGTATCTCTGTTACATTGATGTTTCTCTCTCTCTCCCTCTAAAAAAAAAAATGTCCTCAGGTGAGGATTAAAAAAAAATAAGGTGGCCTCTTTTTCATAGGCTTATTGGCCATTGCATTTCCTTTTCTTTGAATTGCCAGATTTTCTATCAAGTTCTTTCAAGTCTTTCTTCATCATATATCAGAGGCATTTTTTAAAATATTAAGAATAGTATTAACTTTTGACTGTCACACTGTTGTGAATACTTTCTCCCAGTGTATCACTTGTCTTATGCCTCAATATATAATTTCCCTTTCCCTAGGGAAATTTAAGGATTTTATTTAGCAGTGTCCCTCAGCAAGGATGAAGACTGCTTTGTGGTGATGAAATACAACGGATTCTTGGGCATTCTGGGTTTATTGAAAATATGGTGTAAGCCCACTGAAAAAGGAGTAAGCCACGATCATCATCATCGTCATTTCATCATTCACTACTATTATTTGTGCAGTAAAAAGACATGCTATAAAAGGTTTTTACCATTTTACCTTTGTTGATGAGGGTAATCTCATTAAAATGGACTAGTGGTTCCCCAGCTTATCCATAGGGGATCTGACCACTTACATGGGCAGAAAATTATAAAATCAGTTTCCACGGTTTGGAAAGTGAATGAGGTCACTTCAAAATGATTTTAATCTGCTGCCCTAATTGCATAAGAAGTGCCTGCACACATTTCTCTCAATTTAAAATTCTAATTAGGGGTTGACATCTTTATAATACCTGGGTGATACACTCTGAGAGGTTGGGAAATCTATGCTGATTTTCCCTTCCTGATCTGTAGGTGAAGGATTTGCTTATGTGCCTAATTGGTGGAATTCAAGGATAAGAAAGCACTTAGAGCCTTCCTGACCCAACCTCCCTATTTGTTTAGGAAAAGAACTAAAGGTTACACCTCTCTCTAGGAGCCATCCCTACCTTTTTTTCCCTAGTCTGGGTCAGTGGTCTTTGCTATTTATCTCTGTAGCCCTCACACTTACCACTGTGCCTGGCACACAGTAGGACCTCAAATTTGTTGAATGATGAGTTTCTCAAGGTTACATAGCTAGTGTCAAAGATGCACTGACTCCTGGTCCAGGACTCCCTCCCCTACCATAACCTGTCCAGGGATTGGAATAAGGAAGATCCGAATTAGAATCCTGGCTCTGCCACATACCAGATGGGCTCCCATCCTGTAACTGAATGCAGGTCTGGCTGCCAGCCCTTAGAAAGCTGAACATGAGAGACAGGTGCAATGTAAAGGACAGCGGTCCATTCAGATGCCGGCCATCTGGAAAATGGGAGACTAATGTTTCAAAACCTACGTTAACATCTCAGTGCAGGAGAGGTTTTGATAAGGATGGAGAGGGTAACAGAACAAAGAGGTCGAGGGAAGGGGTTGAGAAGTTCTCTACGTGCAGACCAGCACAGTCGGTTCCAATAAGGCAAGTGATGGTCCTGTGTGCGTCATTCTGGTTTAGTCATCCTGCCTCCACGTCATCCTGGCTCCACGTTTGAAGGTCAGCAAGTCTCCTGGAGCAGCAAGGCCTGAAGGTCAGAGCCTGTGTCTTCTGAAGTTACTTCCTAGGATTCTTTTACTAACATGCTGTTCATCTGCAAGCTACAGTCAGTCAGCATTTCCAGAAACAATGTCAGAAGAATGGCGGGGTACATTATAGTCCCCCACTGTTGCAGTCTGAGCCTGTCTCTTGGTTTCTCCTTCCTCTTCTGCTCTGTCTGAAGCCCATTCCAGGTGGGCTCTCATCCCTACCACTCCACTGCATCAGTTTTCATCCAGGTCACCAACACGTTCCATATTGCAAAATTTGGCAGTCATTGGACATGACTGTGGGCGGCATTTGACACAGCTGATCACGCCCTCTTTCTCTGAGCACCCTCCTCTGCTGGCTCCCAGGGCACCACTTTTTCTGGCTCCCCTCCCTGAATGCTCCTCTCCATGTCTCCAGCCCCTTCCCTTTGGGGAACTCAGTCCTCAGACCTTTTCTGACAGGGTGTCCTACCTTTTGGTGTCTCTGGGCCACAATGGAAGAAGGGGAGTTAGTTGTCTTGGGCCACACATTAAAAACACTGCGACATGTAATCACAAAAAAAATCTCAAAATATTCTAAGTGAATTTATGATTTTGTGTTGGGCCACATTCATAGCCACCCTGGGCTGCATGTGGCCCACAGGCCACAGGTTGGACACCCCTGGTACACTGTCCCCTCAGGTGACCCATGCAGATACATGGCTTAAAAACAATCTGTATTTCAGTTCAGAACACTCCCCTGAATGCATCTTGACATCTATCTCAACCTGGATATCTTCCAGGTACCTCAAACTTATGTCTAACAATGAACTTCAGATTTCCCCTCCTAGACCTGTTCCTCCCATGGTCTTCCTTGCTGTGCTTCTTTCAGTTGCTCAGGCAAAACCTTGGTGTCTTCCTTAAACCTTTCTCTCATACCCTATATCAGATCTGTCAACAACCCTTGTACTTTCTACTTTCAGAACAGATCAAGAGCCAGCCAAGCACTTCTTACACTCTCTACTGCACACAGTCTTACTGGGGCTATTCAATAGCTTCCTAATTGGTCTTCCCGCAATCTGGCCAAAATGTAAATCAGGTTGTGTATCTCCTGCAGAGATTCCCTGTCTTCCACTAAGCAAAGCCCCAAATGCTCACCACGACCTAAGGGCTTCATCCAACCTGGGCCCCACTGCCGCTCTGACCTCACCTCCCCCACACCCCTCGGCTAACCTTTGCTCAGCCACACCAGCTATCTTGCTGTTTCAAAAGTGCCTTTGCACTCTCCGTTCTCTCGGTTTAGAACGATCTTCCCCCAGATAGTCACATGGCTTATTCCTGTCATTTCCTCATGTTTCCCCTCAAGTCTCTCAGACAATCTAAAATAGCAGTCCCCCGCCCTGGCCAGGTGGCTTAGTTGGTTGCAGCATCATTCCATGCACCAAAAGGTTGTATATTTGATTCCCAGTCAGGGCACATCCCTAGGTTATAGGTTCAAGCCCTGGTCAGGGTGCATACAGGAGGCAATATTTCTCTGTCACAAAGATGTTCCCCTCTCTCTCTCCACCCCCTTCCTCTCACTCTAAAATCAATATTAAAAATGTCCTCAGGTAAGGATAAAGAAGAAAAATAGCAAACACCATCACTGTCTGTTTACCTTTATTTCTTATTTCTTTTTCTTCATTTTATTTAATATTTCTAGATTTCTTACTTTTTTATTTCATCATAGCACTTTTCACCTGAAATACTGTGTATTTATTTATTGTCTTCCTCCCCACCACGGCTGTGTTCCCAGGGTCTGAAACAGTGCGATAATTGACAAGTGCCCTACACATATGTTTGAGTGAATGAATGAACACACCTCTATTTAGTAAGGACTAAATTGATGTACATAAACCAATGTCACCCCAATAAATTCCATAAAATAAATAAATAAAAACATTAAAAATTGATGTGTGTAAAGCGCTTAGTAGAATACAGGTACAGTGTGTGTTACTCAATAAATTAGTAATAAAAACCTAGAAAAAAAGGGTGGAAAATTTGGCAGCATATGTCCCCAAAAGAAGGAAAATACACTATAGAAAAGCAATTTATTAATAAGCACACTAACTTTTTTCTTCTTCGTTCCAAATCAGAGTATGTTGCTTTAGACTGATGATACCTGATCCCCGAGACAATCCCAGTTTATACTTTTTTTTTTCATTTTTGTAAAAATAATCTTAATTTTGAAAATAACTTTAAAATGTATTTATAATAAAACTGATAATAAATAAATGTATCCAAAATCATATACTTTTTAAAAATATACTTTCTTTCTTAGGGCAGTTTTAAGTTCACGGCATTACAGAGCAGACTGTATACCGAGCTCCCTCGTACCCCCCTCCCCCGCCTCACCGTTCGCATCTTCCACCAGCACCGCGCGTCTGTGGTGAATCTGCATCGAGACAGCTCATCACCCAAGGCTATGGTTTGCATTAGGGCCTATTTTTTGTGTTGTACATTTTCACGTATGTGTTTTGATAAGTGTGTAATGACTTGTATTTCCCATTACAGTATCATACGGAATAGTCCCACTGCCCTAAACTTCCCGTGCGGTCTGCCTATTCATCCTTCCCTCCCCACAAGTCTTAGCAACCGCCGATCTTTTTGCTGTGCCCACACTTTTGCCTTTTGTAGAATGGCGTATAGTTGGAATTACATAATATGTAGCCTTTTCAGATCGGCTTCTTTCACCTAGTCATATGCATTTAAGATTCCTTCATATCTTTCCACAGCTTGATAGTTCATCTCTTTAGTGCTGCATAATACTTCGTCGTCTGGATGTACTACAGTTTACTTATTCATTGCTTCCAAGTTTGGCAATAATGAATAAAGCTGCTATAAACATCCATGCTCTCGCTTTGTGCAGACATGAGCTTTAACATCCTTTGGGTAAACATCAAGGAACACAGTTGCTGGATCATATATATGGAAAGAGTATGTTTAGTTGTGTTAAGACACTGCTAAACTGTCCTCCAAGAATATTTATATAATTTTAAATATGCTTAATGTCTGAGTTTGGGTAATAAATTGGATGGTCACTCTACTTAAGACAGATAATCTCTCTAGAGTTGCAGAAAAACAGTGTATCAATCTAACATTTCCATAGTCGTATTTCTTTGAACCAAATCAAAATGAATCACAAATAGCAACTAACCTCGTGAGGGCTCTGGGAGGAAGGAGAGGGCAGGAGAACCGGCTCTCATCTTCCTTGCAGGGGAGAGAGCACAGCGAGGCTAAGAGGCTCCTGCAGGCCCCAGCCAGCCAGCTGCGTGGTGGGAGCAATCCAATCTCCGTGAGCTCCATTAGATGTGCCAGCTCCCTAGACTTCTTTTACTGTCCAATTAGTTAGGGTTCTTTACTTTCTGAGAATGGCACTTGATGGAGTTAAAATGGCAGTGTGTCAGTCCTGAGAGGGGCAGTGGCTGCTAATTGGAGGGACGCCAGGACAATTGTGGGAGCCTGGGCTGCACAGGGACTTCCCATCGGCCAGCCCTTCATAGCCTGTACTGTGCCTGGGGCATTGGTGGCTGTGCGGGTTCCCAGCCCATGGGCAGGACACAGAGGTCTGCAAACCATTAGAAAGTGGGCAATCAGGGCCTGAGCAAGTACTTGATGCTGTGGCCTGCTGCCTTTCCAGACTGCCTAGTGCTGGAGCTGCTGGGCTGACAGAACAAATGCCCTTGGCCGTGCTCACACACCACGTGCACAGGCCCCAGGCCAACTGAAAGCACTTGGATGGCATTTCCTATGTTCCAGGGATTATTCCACACACTTAAATATTACTAGTCCCTACGGCAAAGCTATCGTGGTAGTTGTCTTCAACTTGAAGTGGAGGAAACCAAGGAACAAAGAAGCTGAGTGTCTTACCCATGGCCACAAAGCAGGTAAGGGGAGGGGCTGGGATTGGAACTTGCAAGTTCTATTTTGTTTCAGGATCCGGTCTTGATGATGAAGCTATAGGTATCTTCAATGGGCCAGCAATGTCTGAATTTTCCCCAGTTAAGCTAATGGGTTAATTGGATCTCTCTGTCATTATGTCTTCCATTTAAGGGAGTATTTTACGAACAGCAAAAGCACATTAATTTGGATCTAAATAATTTGACATAAATTGCAGGCCTCTCTAACTCAATTTCCTCCCCTATAAACAGAGATAGATACAATATTGACATTTGTTTTGAGAAGAAAAGGTATTTATAACGTGGGGAGTCTTTGTATCAAGAAACAGCCATTGTAATACTATCTTCTACTACTATTATTTTGTTGTTACTGTTAATTTCAGGCTGCAGTGGATCTTTCCCTTTGCCATATCCATGAAGAGAGTTTGTAAAATAGTGCAAACAGCATTTTCAGTATTTAAGGTACTTGAAGGAATATTTTAAAACACTTTAAAAGCATTTGTTCATGCGTCAACAACCACCATGCGAGTTACAAGTCATGCATTAAACTTCCTTATGGCACACGGCAGGGCCTTTTCTTACCCGCCCTCCATTGGCCCCGTTCCTGTTACTGAATGGAGTCAAAAGTAATACAAAGTCAGTTAAATATTCTGTCATTCAGAACGTGCTTCCTACCAATCTATTATATTTATGCATACACTTCCTTGCAGTAAGACAGCTATAGACAAATTCACAATTACAAAAGAAAAGGGGACTAATAAAGTCAAATGCATGTCAGAGCCTCCCACGGAACTGCCAGCCAGCACGCCCAGCTCCTCACAGCCGCCCAGTCCACACCCCCATTATACATCGGGCTGTATCTGGCCCAATGGGGACGCTGACACAAGGACAGCTGTGTCCTCAGTGTCCAGAGATTAAAAAAGATAGATGATGACTAAAAGATAATTAATTCACTAACACACTTAAAGTTTTTTAACTGTATTAATTATACAAGCATTTACATACAACTGGAAACCACTGACAGCCATATGCTCAGGTTACGCCATTTACTCATTCAGCCTGTGGAGAACGTGTGTTGTGTGTTTCTATCTGTGTGGACGGCTCCAAGGACGGACCCCCTTGATGAACGCCTCTATTTCCCACCTGCCATTCCCCGCCCGGGGCCTTGGCCCTCAGCTGCAGAGACAGTGGTGTGCTCGTCGGTCAGACCGGAAGGCGCCCTTTGGGATCTCTGTGCAGCCTGTCAGTTCCACGCCTTCTGGAATTGCTCTCCTGTCATCCACATGGTGCAGGGTCGGGCCCCTCACCCATGATGAGGCACGGTCCTTTTTGCAGAGATTTAGAAATGGCACTAAGAGATTCCAGTTCTAATCTGGGCTGGCTTCATGAGGGGAGAAACAAAAACCATTCTAGCCAGCCTGCACAGAACAGGCTCGGCAGAAGATGTGCTCACTGCCACAGAGAGACTGAAACGGAGAAATAAAGGGCAGATGAGAGTGAGCACGGCAAAGACAAAACCCCAGCCTGGATCCTTGCTAGCTCTCCAGCCCCTTCGTTGACCGACTGCGTTTTCTTGGCATCCATAAGACACTTACATATTCTTTAAATATGTCTTCTCTCCACTTTCTGCCCTTCTTCATCTAGCTTGAGTTGGTTTCTATTACCTGCAGCCGATAATGCTAACCAATACAAACACAAACACAGGATCACGTGGGGCAGGAGACATCTACTAACACAGATGAGAAGCCTGCAAACGGTCATAAGCACTGAGTCCTTTTGTTCTTATTACTCATTAGGTGTTCAGTCTGTCACTCCCTGTAGATTCTAAATGCATTGCTGGCAGAGACCAAGCCTCCGCTGTAGTTAGTGACCCTCTGCTGCCTTGTGTACAGTAGGACCCCTCTGTGAATGCACATTCATTATGATGATTTTTCAGTGTCCTGAATCTTACTATTTGGACTCAGATGTAATTAAGTCAATCAATTTTCTAATGAATGGCCTCCAACATGGAAGTTTCAGGTCGAAGTTGTCACCTCTCCAAAGAAAAGGAAGACATTTGAAGAGCCCTCCTGGTCTGGCTGGCGAAACACACCCTTCTGTACTCCTCACAAGTTCACAAACTGTCTAAAGTATTGTGATCTTCGGAGTGACACAAGATCACTGTGAACCTTCAGTCCTGGTTTAGACTGGGAGTTTGCCGCCCCTTCGAATGGACAAAGCCTTCTGAAAACGGGGTGTCATTTGTACTTTTTGACCTGGATTCCACTTCATCATCATAGAACTCTGCATTTTGCCTTTCAGGTTAACCCACAAGACTTAAAAAATCTGAAACCTTCCTGCCCAGACTCCAGCTCACTACAGTAGTAGAGTGAGCCGTTCTTATTCAGGGGTCGATCCCCTTCAGTGCTGCGCAGCAGCTGCCAGAGAACAGTGGCGGCTGCCTTTGCTGTCTCCAATTCTGCTTCCCTAGGGATCGTGCCCACCCGGGGACTCTGCTGAAGGGTCAGCCCCCGTTGCCTGGTTTAATCAGAGGAGAAGCCCACCTTTCAGAGGACGGAGAGAGAGAACCCAGAGGGCAGCGCTCAACTGTGGCTTCCAGAACCGCACGGCCCTCCCCAGGGCAGGGCCACCCACATTTGTGTGAGGTCCCACCATGGGTGTGGCCACCCCCTCCTTAATTAGCACTGGCTCGAGTGGGTTGTGGGCAGGCAAGCCTTGAGAAGAATAATCTTACAGTTTTTCCATATTAAATACACATCACAGGTGAAACATAAATATATATCATAAACCATTGGTTCTTTTAAAATATAACATTAATGCCCTGGCCAGGTGGCTCAATTGGTGGGAGCATTGTCACATACACCAAAAGGTTGCCAGTTCAATTCCCAGTCAGGGCGCACACCTAGGCTGTGGGTTCCATCCTCAGTTGGGGTGCATACGGGAGGCAACCTATCAATGTTTCTCTCTCTCCCCTTCTCAAATCAACAAACATATCCTTGGGTGAGGATTAAAAAATAAATAAAATAGAATACAATAAAACAAGACATTAAGCCTTAAGGAATAAACCTAAAGTGAGGAGCAGGAGAGAGCAAATGGGTTAGAATCAAATGATATAAATAAGAACGTGGGATCTGTAAGAAGCTGTTAAAGGCCTTTGTGCCTCTGACCCCAGAACTCCAAATGAAAGCAATGCCAATGTCCATCCACTTGCTCCATAGGGTTATTCTGATAATAAAATGAGATAAAGTATGTGAAAGAGCTCTTGCAATTTAAAAGTGTTATACAAACAAAACTGTCTTTTCTGAAACACTTGATAGAGTGAAAGTCATTATTGAGAAAAAATTATTTTTCATAGCTCATTTCCTGGAAGATGCTTCGGAATCTTGCACTAGTCTTTAGAGTAAAAATCTGTTGTGAGAGCCTGGAGACCAGTGAGGAATTAAATCCAGATGCTTAGAAACAGGCAGAGTATCCCCTGCTTCCTTCCTTCTCCAACTCCACCATCAGCATGTTTCTCTCATAAAAAAGAACTCCAGAAGTGGGTAGTCCAGAGCTGGGATGGGGGTTCCACAGGGTTAGCTCCTCCCACCTCTCCACTCTGCCATCCTTAGGGCTTGACTCTTATCCTCATACTTCCTACATGGCAGCCTGAGTGCTGCCATCACATCTGTA
>PVKM010035270.1:0-15190 GCA_004027735.1 Carollia perspicillata | reverse complement strand
AGTGCAGAGGCCAACCTGCAGGGAAGAAGGTCTTTCAGGCATGACTGCAGCCCACCTCTCTTACACCACCTGAAACAACTCCATTTTATGTTTTTATATTTCTAAAAACAGTCTGAGAAATATTGTCATAGCATCCTCTAGGTCTCAGGTTTGAATAAAGCTTTCAGAGCCTCATATATCCACTGGCTCTGAAGATAGCCAAGGCAAAAAAGGATAGAGTGGAGGAGGAGAGCAATGGCTGACAGAGGGACCAGGTGAGCAGGTAGGATAGTGGGTACCATAAGCCGACCTTTATCAATCCCTCTTCTAAAGTGCTTCCTGGTCATTCCCCTACCTAACTTTTAAAAAATACTGTTGGTTTTGAAGGGGAGAAGAATAAGCCACCTGAAAATGCGTCACTTTGGCATCTGGATTACTTTTAGCTGAAGGCAATCAAGACCAAGCAGACTAAAGAAAAATGTTAACTGCCTAAAAGATAAGAGGACTGGCCCACAAGAGAGCTATTACCAGAGATAAATTTTTATCTGAAAGACCTACTTGGGTAGTGCAAACATCTGAATACCAAAAATCTGCTCTTATCTTCCTGCGCATTGCCCCCCTTTTTGAAGCACCAGCCCCTAGCCCATTCCTTAGCTCAGAATGACATATAAGCCTCAAGTGTCTGACTGCTTTGGGGTATCATATTTTTATGGGATTCCTGTATGTATGAAATTAAATGTTTTTCTCCTGTTAATATGTTTTATGTTAATTTAATTATTAGACCAGTAAAGAACTTAGAATGAAAATTGGAACCTCCCCTATGGTTTCAAAGCATCTCCCCACAATTACTTATTAATTACAAAATAGTAACTTCAGAAAAATTTGGTGGGTGGGCTTTCACCTTAACCAAATGATCACACTTAACAGCAATATTAGGATAAAGTAACATCAGAGACCTCCTGATAACATGAACTGAGAAGGATACAATATCTCAAACAGTATTTCTGCCAAAAATGCAAAGCCTGGAACTAATAAAAAGGAAACATCAGGCAGACCCAAACTGAAAGTCTACAAAATAACTGGCCTATGCTCTTAAAAAATATCATCAAGGTCGGCCCTGCCTGGTGTGGCTCAGTTGGTCTGAGTGTCATCCCACAAACAAAAGGTTGCAGGATTGATTCCCAGGTAGGGTGCATACCTAGGTTGGAGGTTTGATCCCAGGTCTGGGCGCTGTGATCCCAGGTCCTGGTGTGCACGGGAGTCAACCAGTTGATGCTCCTCTCTCCCATCGAGCTTCTCTCTCTTGCCTTCCACTTTCCCTTCCTTTTTCTAAAAGCAGTGAAAAAATATAATGCTCACAGGCGAGGAATAGATACATACATACACACATATCAAGGTAAAAAAAAAAACAAGAAAGCTAAGAAATTGTTTCAGATTAAAAGAGACTAAAGGGACATGACACAAGGAAATGCATGGTCCTGGATTAGATCTTGGGCCAGGAAAAAAAAGCTGTAAAGAACGTTATTATGACAATGGGAGAACATAAATACAGGATGTGAAGTAGATAACAGTAGTGTATCAATGTTAAATTTTCAGAGTTTGATAATTGTACTCTGGTTTTATAACAGAATGCCTTCATTCTTATGAAATAAACCATGAAGTTAGGGGTTGAGTGTAAAATGTTTTAAATGTGCTCTCAGGTGGTTTATAAAGAGAGGGAATGATAAAGAAAAAATTACATAAATAATATATGCTCAAAACAAGTAACAGAGATTATAAGGGAAAGGTAAAAATCTCTCCCACACTATCTATTGCCACCTCCCAGGCAGAATAAACCCTATCTTTTACATCTCTCTCTGTGCTCAAATAATCACTGTACACACAGATGTATGGTTTATTGGATTTTGGTCTCTTCTTAAAAATGGGGTCATAGGCCCTGGCTCGTGTAGTTCAGTTGATTGAGTGTGGGCCTGAGAACCAAAGGGTTGCCAGTTTGATTCCCAGTCAGGGCACATGCTTGGGTTGTGGGCCAGGTCCCCAGTTGGGAGCATGAGAGCCAACCAATCAATGTTTCTCTCCCTCTCTTTCTCCCTCCCTTCCCCTCTCTCAAATAAATAAATAAATAAATAAATAAATAAATAAATAAATAATCTTAAAATAAAAATAGAGTCACAGATTACATGTTTCTCTGCAATTTTATTTTTAAAATCATTTTTACAATTTTAAAAATCAGAATACATGCATATGGTTAAAAAAATAGTACTGAAGCACTTGAATAAAAGCTAACTGTCTCACCCTTTCCTGACCCCAAGGTTGCTTCTCAGAGAAGTCACTCTTTAACTTTGTTTTTCTGGTAGTCACTTCTATAGCTCTAAATAATATGCTTATCCTGCTGTTTCTATATATATATATATGAATGATACATTGATTTCCTGCTGTGTGAGGATTTAATTTACTTATAGCCTGCTCTCCCTCATTCTTTCCGATAGAGGATTTTCATTGTTTTTTTGTCCTTCTTGTAACTTCAGGTTTTATTATTTTATTTCTTGTTCTAGCACCTCTAGACAGTATCAGAGTTCCAATTTTGTAAGATATGGCTCTTCTGGCACCTACTCTTTTCTTCACCTCATTCTCCCATCTGTTTACTTCTATTATCTGTGATTTTAATTTTACACCACATCAAATGTGGTAATATTTATGTTTTGTTCTGTAATCATAATTGTCTTCCTTGCTCGTTCTATAAATGGACTCTAAATGTTGAAAAATCAATAAATAAGGTCCTGGCTGGGTAGCTCAGTTGGTTAGAATATCATCCCAATTGAACAAGGTTGTGGGTTCCAGTCAAGGCACATACAAGAAGCAACCAATGAGTGCACAAGTGGAACAACAAATGAGTGTTTCTCTTTCTCTCCCTTTCTCCCTCACTCTAAAACAATTTTTTAAAAATATCTTATTTCTTTATTTTTAGAGAGAGGGGAAGGGAAGGAGAAAGAGAGGGAGAGAAACATCAATGTGTGGTTGCCTCTCACATGGCCCCCACTGGGGACCTGGCCTGCAACCCGGGCATATGCCCTGACTGGGAATCGAACTACGACCCTTTGGTTCACAGCCCATGCTCAACCCACTGAGCCATACCAGCCAGGGCTCTAAAATAAAGCCAGGGCTTTAAAAAATCAATAAATATTTCTCATATGATTAGGACTATATAAATATTGCCTGTACAACCAAATAGTATACTATGGTTACATTTCCTTTCTGGGGCAGCATTTGATTTTTCCTCAGGTTCAAATTCTTTTTCTTTCTTCCTTTCTTTCTTTTATTCTCTTTGTTCAAATTTTTAGCAATATGTCAAAGGTCCTCCATTTTTATTTATTTGTTTTTAATTCTATTTTATTGATTATGCTATTATAGTTCCAATTATTCCCCTTTTGCCCCCTGCCACCCAGCACCTCCTAGTCCCTCAGGCAATCTCCACACCATTGTTCATGTCCATGGGTCATGTGTATAGGTTCTTTGGCTACTCCATTTCCTATATTGTACTTTACATGCCCATGGCTATTCTATAACTACCTGCTTGTACTTCTTAATCCCTTCACCTCTTCACCCATTTCCTCCCACTCCCCTCCCATCTGGCAACCATCAAAACACTCTCTGTATCCATGATTCTGTCTCTGTTCTTCTTGCTTGCTTAGTTTGTTTTTTAGATTCAATTGTTGGTAGATTTGTATTTTTTACCATTTTATTGTTCATACTTTTGATCTTATTTTCTTAAATAAGTCCCTTTAACATTTCATATAATAATGGTTTGGTCATGATGAACTCCTTTAGCTTTTTCTTGTCTGGGAAGTTCTTTTTCTGCCCTTTGATTCCAAATGATATCTTTGCTGGGTAGAGCAATCTTGACTGTGGGTCCCTGATTTTCATGACTTGAATATTTCTTGCCAATCCCTTCTATCCTGCAAAGTTTGTTTGGAGAAATCAGATGACACACAACAGTCTTATGGGAATTCCCCTGTAGGTAACTAACTATTTTTTCTCGTTTTTAAGATTCTTTTTATTTTTAACCTTTTGCATTTTAGCTGTGAAGTGTCTTGGAGTGGGCCTCTTTGCATCCATGTTGTTTGGGGCTCTCTGTGTTTCCTGGACTTGATTGTCTATTTCCTTCACTAAATTAGGGAAGTTTTATTTCATTACTTTTTCAAGTAGATTTCCAATTTCTTACTCTTTTCTTCTTCTGGCACCTCTCTTTGGATTGCTTAAAGTTGTCCCACAGGCTGCATACACTATCCTCATTTTTTTTGATTCTCCTTTCTTCTTGTTGTTCTGATTGGTTGTTTTCTGCCTCCTTATGTTCCAAATCATTGACTTGATTCTTGGCTTTACACACTCTCCTGTTGTTTCCCTGTAAATTGTTCTTTATCTTAATTAGTGTATCCTTTGTTTCTGACTGGATCTTTTTATGCTGTTAGGGTCCTCACTAAGTTCCTTTCGCATCCTTAGAGCCAGTGTTTTGAACTCTGCATCGGATAGATTGCTTATCTTCATTTGGTTTAGCTCTCTTTCAGGAGTTTTGATCTGTCCTTTCATTTGGGCCATGTTTCTTTGTCTCCTTTTGGCAGTTTCTTTGTGTTTGTTCCTATGTATTAGGTAGAGCTGCTATGACAGGTCAATGGGAGGGATTTACCCATGCTGGTCAGCTGCAAGGACTGGCTATGACCACTGACACCAACCTCCACCCTACAAGGAGGATTAGCTATGAGGAGGCAGAGTGGTGGTGTTTTGATATGGTTGTGGGTTTTTTTTTTTTACCACTATTAAAAACTAAAAAACCTTACATATATGCAATAAGCACTTCCCATTAAATACTAAAGTGTGAGTAATGAGCCTCAGAAATAGTGGTGGTGTCTCCGAGTGAGAGGCATTGAAAGATGCTCCAAAGAGGTAACTGTGAACTGAAACAGTGCTCGTGGCTGTAGGCCAGGGAGTATCTCTGCAAATGATCCGCAGACCATATCCTTTTGGTGTGGAGGACTTGCCATTTTTCCAATGGAGACAGGAATCCTGAGGCCCTCAAGCCATTAGACCTGCCATCCCTCCAACTTCTCCTTCTAGGCTTTTTGTGTTAACTGTCACCCTGTGGCTGCTTGCTTCTTCCCCTTGACCAGAGAAGTTCTCCTACTTCTGAGTTGCAGTATTCCTTAACTCTGAAGTTGAAATATTACTGAATTAGAGATCATTTATTGAGTACCTACTGTATCCCATTCATAAAGTGATTTGCATACATTATTTCTAATTACTATTTTCACGGTGACCCCTGAAAGATGTTTTGTGATTCTTGTCTTACTCATGGGGAGACTGAATTCCTGAAAGGTTAAGTAACTTACTCGAAGATACACAATAAAAAGCTAAATTCCTACCTGTACTGAGAATATCATAAGCCCCTGAAGAAAGAAATTGATGAAGATACAAATAAATTGAAGCATATATTGTGTTAATGGGTAGGAAGAATTACCATCATCAAAATGTCCATACTACCTAAAGCAATCTATAGATTCAACATAATTCCTATCAAGATACCAATGGTGTATTTCACGGAACTAGAACAAATCTTCCAAAACTTTATATGAAACCACAAAAGACCCCAAGTAGCCAAAGCAATCTTAAAAAAAAACAAAGTTGGAGGAATCATGCTATCTCATACTGAACTTGTAGTATATCTCATACTACAAGGCCACAGTAATAAAAACAATGGTACTGGTATATAAACGGACATACAGATCAGTGGAACAGAACAGAGAGCCCAGAAATAAACCCATGCTGTTATGGTCAATTAGTAATGGACATAGGAGGCAAAAACATACAATGGGTGAAGATGGTCTACTCACTAAATGGTGTTGGGAAAATTTGACAGATGTGTGCAAAAAAAAAAAAAAAAAGAAAAGAAACCAGACCACCTTCTCACACCATACTTGAGGAAAACTCAAAATGGATTAAGGACTTATATAAATCTTGAAACCGTACAAATCCTAGAAGATAACACAAGACAGTATGTCTCAGTTGTCTGGGCACTGTCCCACAAACTAAAAGGTTGCTGGTTCAATTTCCTGGTCAGAGCACATACCTAGGTTGTAGGCTTGGCCCCAGTTAGATGCATATGAAAGGCAACCAACCAATCAATGTTTCTCACGTTGATGTTTCTCTTCCTCTCTTTCTCCCTCCCTTCCCCTCTCTCCAAAATCAATAACCATGTCCTTGGGTGAGGATTAAAAAAAAGAAGCTAAATTCCTTCCATTATACCACATGGACTCCAAGATGATAAAAATAATAACATCACTTCAGCAACTAGTGCATT
Organism: Carollia perspicillata; assembly: GCA_004027735.1. Taxonomy (NCBI): domain Eukaryota; kingdom Metazoa; phylum Chordata; class Mammalia; order Chiroptera; family Phyllostomidae; genus Carollia; species Carollia perspicillata. The sequence continues at coordinate 8,859 of PVKM010035270.1, read as the reverse complement.
TTTAAAGCACCCCCCTCCTAAGTCTCAGAGGCAAAAACATACTGTATCAAGCAACTTGGGGTTGAACCAAAATAATAATTGCTAATATTTATTGAGCATTTAGTACAGGCTAGGAACTTGGCTAAACTCTAATTACATTACCACATGTAATACATTCAATAACCCAGAGTGGTATGTGTAAGAGCGTCCCCTTGTCAGTGCCTGGCACACTAGTAAAGGCTCAGCAATGTCAGTACTACAGGATGGAGGATTGATTTTTTTGTAATCGTAATACAGGTTTGGCTGCGTGCCAAGTAAACCAAACTCACGAGACAGGTGTTCCTTCAAAAGGAAATAGGTTTATTCAGGTGCTGCAACTTGGGCGACTAGTGGGCTCCCTTTTCAAAGACCATCCCCTCTTCCTGCTCAAGTTTGCTGCTTTGCTCTTTCTAGCAATGGCAAGCTATTCCTCTGAAAGGATGGACTCTCATTGATTCCACCGTGTTGTTTTCTGGTTTTATGGAAAGATAGGAGAAAGTTTTTTTGTCTACATGAGTCAGTTTGAGGGTACTAAGAACCCCCCATTCTGCTCCTCTCTAATCGTTGGGAGGGAAAACTCCTTAACTAGGTAAAAAAGGGTATTAACCCCAAACAGCACCGGGAAGAGATTGGGAAGAAAGCGTCCAGCTGTGGACCGTACCTTTCTGCCTGCAATCTACCGCTGAGCGAGAAAGCTCAGCCCCAAACTGCGGTGGGGGCGGGTTTCGCCAAGGGGCAGACAACCTCCACGGTCTGACGTGCTTCTGTTTCTCCGTCTGCCTTGGCGCCCGCCGAGGCGGCCCGCCATCTTATACTTCTTGCCACCTTCTCCTTCAAGACAGGTATCTGTTAGCTCCGCAGGAGCCATCTTTTATAAGAAGCATGCGCTGCCACTGCGCTCAAATCACGGTGTTTTTCAGAAACGGAAAAGCATCTCTGCATTCCTTATCACCCCAGTCGATAAACCACAAGACTACCTTGTGCAGCAAACCCCTCCCCTTTGGGGTGGGGCTTGTGACAGGAAAAGGGGAGGTGTGAGTCAACAGACGCTACTTTCTTGCCCTCTGGTGGCGGGTCGGGGTAGTGAGCCTCCCGATTGCTTCAAAAGGCCAAATGTAATTTCAATTCCTTGACAGTTAAGGAGTAGTTATATTTAGACAGTCCTAAAATTATTTTGGCTCTTTGAGGCTAACTGCGAGGCTGATGTGGCCCCCAGTGAAAATGAATTTGACACCCCTGTTGTTCTCCTTCCAAGTCTGTTGGGCCAGCACTTAAAGTCGTCTTGGTCCGCTAGGGAACATCTAGCTGGGGCAAGGCTAGAGTGGAAGCTGAGCCTGGACGCTAAGCAAAAGCGATGATGCATGGCGGGTCATGGGGATGTTTCTTAAAAGACAGTGTGGTCTGTTAAACCTCTTCACGCAGTGAGGCATGTATTAATGGCTTACCCTCCTTGCTCACTCTGCTAAAGCCTGGCACAGATGGGATTACAAAAACCCCTCCCCCACTATTTTCTGTAAAATCTGGTAGATTGTTGCAAGCATTGAGATTTTAGTGCCTGGTTTTTCCTCTCCAGAGAAGTCAGACCACCCAGCCTTGTGCCTGACCTGTGGCTGGTGATGAGTTGTTACGGTGCTGGTGTTCTGGTTCCATCTGCCTGTCAGGAGCTTGCCTTAGGGTGGGCAGTCCCTGGAAGGCAGTTCTGGCACTCTCTCAGGAGTCTGGCCGTTTGGCCTTCTGTGGAGGGTTCCTACTTGTCAGGGTCTTACTTCATAAGAAGGACTAAATAATCTTTTGTATTCACATTTTCAAGACTCATTGCACCAATTTCTTAAATAAGAAGTTGCAAATAAATAGTGATTTGAAAAGTCCAGAAAACATTACCTCCTTTAACTGCTTTGAACCATCAGTTAGGCCACCTTCAATTCCATTAGTGTTGTTTCCTGTTTCCGGGAATTGAATGCATTCCAGGTCTTCAGGAGTGCAAAAGTAGCTTCACATATGTTTTCAGTTCCCACACTGGTCATTAGCCCCTTAACAGTGATATGTTCAACACTTAGTGAAGGGTGCGTATGAGTCCTTATGATCATCATCGCAATCTTGTGTGAGAATCCAGTTTCTATGGAAGATGCTGTTTTTGTTCTTGGGAAATATACAAGGTTTGTTAAACCAGGTGTTCAAATGGGCAATATTATCTCATTGTTATGGAAGAAATGAAATATGAAAATGTATTTTTCTAACAGATTGAAATTCTACAACATCATCCTTAAAATTATGAGTGACATGCTAGACCAGACAAATCAAAACAAACAGGAACATTACGCCTTTGTACTTTCATCCACATAAAATGTACAAGGTAGGACTCTCCAAAAAACCCAGAATTTATTTATAAAACATTGTGTATTTATTCTTACATGTTTAAACTTCAGTCACCTTCAAAATACTCCCCATTTGATGCAATACACCTATTGAGATGTTTTTTCCACTGCTCAAAACAATTTTTGAACTTGTCAATTTTGATGCCTGTTAGTACTTATGACATTTTTTGTATTGCCTCTTCCATGTTGGCAAAACATTTCCCTCTTGCATATCTTGTAGTGCAGATCTGCTAGTAACCAATTCTCTCAGTTTTTTGTTTATTTGAGAAAATCTTAATTTCTCTTTTATTTTTGTTCTATTGTTATAGTATATTACATCAATTGATTTTGGATGTTAATCAACCTCCTGTTCTTGGGAAAAAGCCCAATTGACCATTGTGTATAGTTATTTTTATATGTTGCTGAATTCTGTTTGCCAGTATGTTGTTGGAAACAGGTGCATACATATTCATAACAGATATTGGTATATAGTTTTTCTTCTCTTGTTATGTCTTTCTCTGCTTTTGATATCACAATAATACTGGACTCACGAAATCAGTTGGGAAGTGTTCCTTCCTCTTCTATTTATGGTAAGAGTTTGTAAAAAATTGGTACTAATTCTTCTTTAATGTTTGGTAGAATATACCAGTAAAGCCAAATGTCTCTGAGCTTTCCATTGTGGGTACTTTTATAAATTACAAATTCAATATCTTTTTTATTTTATTTTTAAAAAATATTTCATTTATTTATTTTTAGAGAGAGGGGAAGGGAAGGAGAAACAGTGGGACAGAAACATCAGTGTGTGGTTGCCTCTCACGTGTCCCCTACTAGGGACCTGGCCTGCAACCCAGGCATGTGCCCTGACTAGGAATCGAACCGGCGACCCTTTGCTTCACAGGCCCGTGCTCAACCCACTGAGCTACACCAGCTAGGGCTCAGTATCTTTTTTAAAAAAGATTTTATTTATTTGTTAGGTAGGATAGATAGTAAAGCAAGGTGAGAATGAGGAAGGAGACGCGTTTCATCCACTAACTCAGCAGCCCTGAGCTTGGTCTGATAATATTGCCAGGTGTTCCAGGAAATACATCATAAGAAATACTATGTTAGCATGGGAGGAGGGAAGCCCTTGAAATTCTATGTATTGTTTCTACTGCATGGGAAAGAAAGCCTTGGAACTGTGTATTTATCCCAAGGCCCAGAAGAGGAGGGGGTCCATAGTGCCCCAAGAAGAAGCCCATAAAACAACTTTGGTTAATTGCCTACCTCTGGTCAGTATTCCTTTACGACAGAAAGAACCCATAAATAACTTTGGGTAACTGCTTCAACTTTAATTAACTGCCTCCTGTCATGTATCTGTTTTACAACAAGATAACCAAACTTAGTCTGGAGCAAGATAAGGATTTGATCTAACACACCCCCACACATGCCTAAGTTTGGGTAGGCACGTCCCCCTGGGAAAGCTGGCACCACTTTAATCCATCAGTCAATATGTAACTTCTTCACACCCATCCCGCCAACTATAGAATCCTCAGAACAAAGAACCTGAGGCTCTTGCCACCTTGCCCTTGACTCTTGCCACCCTTATCTTGGCATGCCCTGAACCTGAGCCCTTCACTGCCACCTTGCTAAGACCTATTCTCTTCCATGATAACATATCGCTAATAAACCCTGCTTGCACGCTAATAGACTTGCTGATATCCTTAATTCTTTACTGTGTTGGCAAGAAGAATCAGTTTCTCCTGCAACATATTTATTTTTAGAGAGAGGAGGAAGGAGAAAGGGAGGGAAGGAAACATCAATGTGAGGGAGAAACATCTATCAGTTGCCTCTCACATGCCTGCCCCCAACTGAGGACCTGGCCTGCAACCCAGGCATGTGCCCTGACCAGAGATTGAATTATTTGTGGCATGATGCCCAACCTACTGAGCCAACACCAGCCAGGGCACTTATTCAATATTTTCACTTATTATATCTCTATTCAGATTGTCTATTTTACCCTGGCCAGGTAGCTGGGCTGGTTGGATTATCACCCAACATGCCAAAGTTGTGGGGTCAGGGCACATGCAAGAAGTAACCAATTAATGCATAAATAAGTGAAGCAACAAATTGATGTTCCTCTCCCCACTCCTCTCTTTCTAAAACCAATAAATAAGCTAAAACAATGTTTTTTTAAAGTTTTTTTCTTCTTGAGTTAGTTTTGGTTGTTTGTATTTTCCTAGGGATTTGTTCACTTCATCTAGGTTAGCATACAAATGGCCACAGCGTTCCTTCATAATCTTAATTATTTCTTTAAGGTCAGTAGTAAATCCCTGTCTTTCATTTCTACTTCTAGTAGTTTGCATCTTCTATCATTTTTCTTGTTTCGTCTAGCTCCAGATTTGTCAGTTTTGTTGTTTTTTTCTGAAGAACAAGCTTTTGGTTTAATTGATTTTCTCTATGTATTTCTATGTCATTAATTTATGCTGTAATCTTTAATATTTTCTTCCCTCTGTTTGCTCTTGGTTTAATTTTCTCTTTTAATAGTTTCTTGTGTTTTTAAAAATAGTTTATTTATTTACATTTAGAGATAGGGGAAGGGAGAAAGAGAGGGAGAGAGACATCGATGTGTGAGAGAAACATTGATTGGTTGCCTCTCTCATGTGCCCCAAACGGGGACTGGGCCTGCAACCCAGGTGTGTGCCCTGATTAGGAATCAAACCAGTGACCTTTCACTTTGTGGGACCATGCTCAACCAAGTGAGCTACACTGGTCAGGGCACTAGTGTCTTATGTTTATTAATTTGAGATCTTTCTTCTTTCTCAATATAGATATTTACAGTTATAAATTTCCATCTAAGTACTGCTATAGCTGTATCCAATGAATACTAATGTCTTTGTTTTCATTTGTCTGAAAGTATTTTCTAATTCCTCAGAAATGTTTGATAGTTTTTTATTTGACCACTTTGAATATGTTATCCCAATGCTCTTTGTCCTCCATTGTGTTTGTTAAGTAGTTGCTAATCTTATTCAAATTACCTTGTAAGTAAGGAGTTGTTTTCTCAAAATTCTTTCAATATTTTTCTCCTTAACTTTCAGCATTTTTATATAATGTATCTGTGGACCTTTACATTTTTCCTACTTAGATTTTGTTGAATTTCCTGGATGTGGTTATTGTTTTTTAATAAATTTGAGAAGTGTTCAGCTATTATTTCTTGGAATATATATATATATATATATATATATATTTTTTTTTTGCTCATGTCTCTCTCCCCTTTTAGTGGTGTGCCCATTATACATTTGGTGATGTGTTTAATGGTGACCTACATTTCTCTGAAGCTCTTTTCATTTATTTTATTCCTTTTACTTCTCCGTTCTTTGGTCTGCATCTTTACTGATCTACCATAAGTTTGCTTATTCTTTTTTTACAATTTTTATTTATTGGCTTTTAGAGAGAGAGAAATGGGGGAGGGAAAGAGAAAGAGAGAGAGAGAAAGAAAAAAAGAAAGAAACATCAATTTGTTGTTCAACTTACTTATGCATTCACTGATTGATTCTTGTATGTGCCCTGATGGGAAATGGAACCCTCAACCTTGAATTATTGGGATGATGCTCTAACCAACTGAGCTACCAGCTAGGGCCTGCTTATTCTTTATTCGGCCAGTTCAGATCTACATTTGAGTCCCCCTAGTGAATTTTTAATTTCAATGCTTTGGGTACAGTATAGTAATATTGTACTATTTAACTTCAGAATTTCCATTTGGTTCATTTTAACAATTTCTAACTCTTTATTGATATCTCTGTTGTGAAATTGTCATTCATTCTTTTACTTGTTATTCTTGGTTGCATTTAATTCTGTGAACATGTTAATAATGGCTATTTGTAGACTTTTTCTGATAAATCGAACATCTGGTCACTCTGGCTTATCTCCCCTGGGATTGTTTCTTGCCTGGTGGCTGTTTCTTGACCCCTTCCTTCTGCAAGTTCACACTGACATAATATAGCTCCGAGCCAAACGTAGGTTTGTGAAACCTGGACCTGTGCTGCCTTTCTGCAGGCTGCACACGGCCCAGGATGGCTATGAATGTGGCCCAACACAAAATTGTAAATTCATCTAAAACTGTTTTTTCCTCGTTAGTGTATTTAACACGTGGCCCAAGACAACTCTTCTTTTTCCAGTGTGTCCCAGAGTTGTCAAAAGGTTGGACACCCCTGCTTTATAATGAGCCTCAGACTGGAGGAGGTGGTCTCTCTTGACCTGCCACCATCTCTGCATTCCTCTGTGATGTGAGTAAGAAGTGGCAAGTCCATGTCTGCTGGTACTTCAGGTGGGTTTTTCAGAATATCATGAACACTGAAGCACTCCCTGTTTTTGAGCTCCTGTGTTACACTCTCACAGACAGTTTTGACTGGCTGCTTGTTTTCCTTCTGGTTCATCATTCACACTTTGGTTCTTTGTATGCCTCATAATTTTAGTTGGAATCTGGACATTTCAGATAATATACTGTAGGGACTCAGGGGACTTAATTCCTTCCCCCACCTTTACGGCTTATTTATTTGTTTTTTGACTGGTCGAATTCTTTTAGTGAAGTGTATTTTCTCTCTCACAATTTTAAAGCCTTTGGTGTTGCAGGGAGGTGCAGCTTTGGTTACTGTGGGATGACAGTGATTTTGGCAAGGGCTCTTTCATCTTTTTCCCTGACTATAGTATAGACCATGTGGTTAAACTTTACTAATTGCAGATAATTGTTCAATTGTTTTCAACAATGCCTTGGGGTGTAAATTGCTATACGAACTAACCCAATCAAATGTGGCATCTTTGAAGGAATAGTTTGTGAAGCCATTTTTTGGCATTTGTTCCAGTTCTAGGGGGGACTCCTCCTAGCTGTCTTATTCCCTGTTCTCTCCTGAAAATTGCTAGTCTACACTTTTGCCTTTCATTTCGACCTCTATTGTTCTTGGGAGTGCCCCTTAGTCTTGTATTTCTCCAACCTCTGATGCAAATAAAGTTATATTCAAATAGCAGTTCTCCCATCTCAAATAATTTGGTTCTCAAACGGTGTTCCAGAACAAATTAAGTTCAAGAACTGAGGTTCCACTGTATTTCCTTTGAAAGGAGATTATGAACTATCTGTTTTACTGCTTGCTTTTCCACCCAGATAAAGTCTCTGAGCCAGGGCTCTGGAGCCAGGGAAAGGGACAAAGAAAACTTCTGTCTGAATGACACTGTCCCTGTAAGAGCTGAAGAGTCAATGGAGGAGGGGGGTGGGAATAACCCAAATTCCTCTTGACTTGTCTCTCCTGGAATGGAACCAATATCTCATGAACTGGGGCAAGGGTGATCAGAGCCCCAGTCTTCTGAGGCAGAAGGAGGGAGGGATGGAGAGAGAGATAGAGAGATGTTGGGAAAGTGTAAACCCAGGCAGAAGATGTCCAGGGGAAACTGAAGTTCTGAAACTCCAGGATAATTCAGGGATATATTTGCTGTATAACTGTCACTTGGTGGAAAAAATCAAATTGGTTCATCCCTTTGGTCTAGTGGATCTCCCTAGATTTGCAACTGACCACTGTGAAAACACCTTCCCTGTATTGTATTTTAATAATTGTTGACCGGAGACACCTGGTTTTTCTTGCTGACGCATATAAAGAATTACATATCAGCAAATCTATTAGTGTGTAATCAGTTTATTAGTGACCCATTCCCATGGAAGAGAATGGGCCTGGGTAGAGTCGGGGGGCGGGTGGTGGTGAAAGGCAAAGTTTCAGGGCAAAGCAGGGTGGCAAAAGCAAGAGCGGCTGAAGACCAGGGTGGCAAGCCCCTGGGCAGCCTGAGGCTAGGTGGCCAGAGGCCCAGTGGCCCAAGAGCCAAGAGCACCCCGGGCCCCTGAGAGAGAGCGAGAGCCCACACAAGTCCTTTGTTCTGAGGACTTACATAGTTGGTGGGGTAGGAGAAAAAAGTTACATATTAATTAATGGGTAAATGTGGTGCCAGCTTTCCTGGGGGAATGTGACTACCCAAACTTAGGTATGTGGGTGGGTCTGTTAGCCCAAATCCTTATCTTGCTCCAGACTCCATTTGTTTATCTTATAAAACAAATATGTGACAGGAGGCAGTCAATTAAAATTGGGGTGCTTTCCAAAGTTATTTATAGGCTTTTTCTGTGAGCATCAGGGACTCCCTCATAAAACAGATAGTGACTAGAGGTAGGCAATTAACAAAAGTTGTTTTATGGGCTCTTTTTTTGGGCACCAGGGACCCTCTCCCATACTCGGGCCTTGGGATGAAAGCACAGTTTCAAGGCTTTCTTTCCCGGATAGTGGAAATGCTACATAGAATTTCAAGGACTTCTCTTGTTTCTTGCTAACATAGTGTTTCTTGTGGTGTTGGAACACCTGGCAACATTATCAGACTAGGCTCAGGACTGCTGAGTTAGCAAGTGAGACTTATCTCCTTCCTCCTCCCTGCCTCCTTTACTATTTAATCTGTCTAATTGGTAAAAGGAGTTTCCTGG
>PVKM010035269.1:0-15281 GCA_004027735.1 Carollia perspicillata | reverse complement strand
AACCCAGATGATTAGCAAAAACAATGATTATTGTTATGCACCATAAAATTCTATAAAATCATAATAAAAATAAAAAGGTCCTACTATTTATCATTGCATCTTCTGAAGGGCCTTTAGGTGAAATGTATATACTACATATTTATTTAGCAAGTGGATACAGCCTAAGAATTGTGTTCACAATGTGTTGCTTAAATCCAAGTGTAAAATTGTGTATCCTTTATAGAATACTTTTACTCTGTATGCTTTGTATTTAATTAGGAGTACAATTTCCAGAAACGCTTTGGAAACAAGTAGCAACTATTCCAAAGGCCTATCCAAACAAAATAAATTTGAAATATATTAGAAGAGAAAAGAAAGAACATTCCCTCTGCTTCCCCCCAGAAAAGCTGGTCTATATTGAAAGACTTAATGTTCCTAGCAGATAACTAAAAAATGTGCTGAATCTAAGGAAAAAATTTATGTGTGGCCATCTGAACTTTAAAAAATAATTGCCCTGCTAAAATTTATCTTCCCTACGATTGGGTTAATGGAAGCCTATATTTTGGTATGCAAAGAATCCTTTTTTAAAATAAAAATTTATAAATCTCTTAGGCATGTTACCCTCTCATGTGACAAGAAAGTTGCCTTAACATATAATCTGTCATGTCCAAGCCTGCAAAAATGTACTACTGGTGAGTCTTAAATGAAAACGCTATTTTTTTTGGAGATGGGCAATATTAGCCATATTATTCCAGTTGTGTGTTATTAAAAGAATGCATGATTCTCATTATGAAAAAATTTAAAAATTGCAAAACCAGTATGCTATTTTTCACTGTAAGAGAAGACGACTTAGAAACATAGAATGAACTAAAGATGTTTGCCCATTTGTTTCCTCTCAGGATGCATTTCAGGGACGGAAAGGGTATCCTTGGTGTGCATATTGAGTGTCATTTAGACTTCAGATTAGATGCTGCTCTTAAATCTGTCTCAACGGGCTTGTGCTAAATGGCAAGGTTGTGAAATGAAATACAAATTAGGCTTAAACAGGATAGATTGCATTAAAAGTGTACGCGACTGAGCAGCCAAGTTCAACCAAAGTTCAGTGAGTTCATGCTGGTGTGAAGTAGGGAGAGTGGCTGGGCACAGCGTCGTGTGCCTGATGTGACTGGGACCTCGTGCAGACTTCTTCTGGCTTCCGAAGGCGACACAATATATACAAACACGGGCATTCCAGCAGTGACTGACATCCTGCCGGATGAAGTTAATTTGATCCACCTGAGGATAATTCTAGCCACTGGCTTTACGGCCAGCCTGCTCCCTGTTGGTTCACCACAAATAAATACATGTTGACCAGTTCTCTAACATAACATCTACCTGCTCTGTTTGCATTTTGAATAGATACTTCTGATTTTAAAAGTTAGCATCCACATGCTTCTGAGGAATAACTTACAGTGAATGGCATAGAAATAGATATTCTTATCTTTTCAATTGCTCTCCACTTTCAACATAGCTTACATAATTTAAAAGGAACTTTGGATTATTTCATGTATCCTACTGAGAAAATTATTTCATCTTTCTGTACATTAAAAAACCCTATAAATTTGAAACAGAGGACTTTTTACATTCCAGTTTTATCTGTTATAGCTGAAAGTTGATAATACAACTATTTTTCTCTTGACAGACCACAATCTAAAACTATTTGCATTGATGAAGATGGTTAGGGTATATACTATAAACTGCTTAAGTACTTTACATCTCTTTTTTCTTTTTTTTAGAGTGCAAACACAGTCCCCCCACTACCACAAATTATGCTGTTGAGTTTCCCACATTTGGGGAAATTGCAAGGGTCAGCACATCTAGAGTGCAATGGATAAGCCTCGCCCTGCGCAAACCACCTTTATGCTCACAGTATCTCCAGGTAAGTATCACAGTATACTGCCAGGTAAGTATACATTTTTAATTTAATTGCCCCAACAATGCTATAGAACTATGCTGGAGTTACTACTACTTCCTTCATCCCCATTCTACAGAAGGAAAGCTGAGGCACAATGAGACGTAGTAATTTGCCAGAGAAACCAGGCTTGTATGGAAGGAAACCAGGATTTAAGCACAAGCCATCTGGCTGCAGAGGTGGAAACTTACCACTGTACTGTGACATCTTACCATTTCATGCTCCGTAGAAGAGGAGGAAATGCAAAGGATACCCAGAACACCTGAATGGTCCAGACTGGAGGATCAAAAGTGTGGAGGCACAGCAACCACTTTAAACATTGTATTGGTCAAAACTGCTAATGCAAACAGAGTTTCTTTTCAAGGTGGTAAATATGCTTGAAAATTATGAAAAGCATAACTCTTTAAGCATACTAAAAACATTACATGAATAGTATATTTATTTAGGAATCTTCTCTTCCAATTCCTCAGAAAACCCTAATTTATTTTCCTCCTTCATTTTTAAAAAAATTATAATTGAAAATACATTCAAATGTCATTGTTCTATTTATTGTTTTCCTTAACCTTATTTAAAATTTTTCAAATTTGAACTATGGAGAGATAGAGAAGTGACTTTGGAGTGGGTCACTTTCTGAAGACATTCATGTTGAAAATAAATGAGATTTTGGTTGCTTTGGTCAGTGCCCGGAATTTGGCAAGAGCATACAACCTTATCAAACCAAGAACTCTGCTCTTAATTTGGGATATTAACATTTGTAGTCTAATTTTTCTAAAGTTACATCCTCATGTGTTAAAGAAAATTTCTAATTCCCTAGGGATAAGTATACAGGATAGTGTAACCCTGAAATATATTAGAAACCTTAGAATACATTCATTTTTGTTTGGTTTTGTTTTACTTATAAACATAATTAACGGAACTGTAAGAGAAGATAAAACAAATGTACTTGTAGTACATTTCATGTATGTTTGCAGTGTGTTAAGTTCTTTCATACATGTAACGAAAGTATCTTGTTGACCTCTATGTTCTAAGCCACATGAAAAAAAATGTGTGTTTTAGATTTTAATCATAAACAGATTTAGACTCCATTATGGTTTTCTTCTTTCAGCCTTTATCAGCACAGTCATTTAAATAAAATGTTTATTTGTAAAAGTGTATGTGTGTGTGCTTTACTTGAAAGAGCTGATTACAACCCTGTTTGGAGCTTTTATGATACCTCTTTTAAAAAGTAATTTTTAGGTTAAAATTCAAACATATCACCTTTTAAACTGTTTCATGTTTGACCTAGGTATGCTGGAATTAAACACACCCAATCTACTTGAATCTCTCCCTATTTAAGAGAACCTTTCTGAAAAACAGGCCTGGCAGTCAACTTCCTCTCTGTGGCTTTGCAAGAATAAATTAAAATGTGCAAAATGACTTGAGATTCATGGTGAAAGGGTGCTTTAGAGTGTTAATCCCTCATGAATTCTGCCTCCAGGATCTTGCTTAAATGAGCAGGAAACTTCTGGAATTGAACAAGCATTGTGGGTGGCCATTCTATGGTTAACAGGAAGAGAGGGGAGATTTCAATTAAAGATGTGAGTTAACTCACATAAATACCGTTATTTGTCAGTGCCTGCATATAAGTAGAGGCCGGCACCGATAGGACAGACAGGCCGAGAAAGACTGAAAAATTAAATTTCTTATGTGTCAGTGGAAATGTTTTGGAAATAAAAGGTACATTTTCAGGAAACTGTTTTGTATCTCTTAACATACTTCTGCAGTTTCACATAGCATTGAATTTGGCTATGTCCAGAGTTATAGAGATTTACAGATAAGTTAAAAGGCAGAATTATGTTTTAGTTTACTCTGGAAATTTGGGGTTTAAATTATTTTTCCATTTCTATTTCCATGTGTTGGTGTGGGGAAGGAATGTAACATACATTTACTTCCTGTGTATTTCAAAGGGAAACGATGCCCACATATTATGTGGGAATAGTCCAAATAGTATTGTCTTTAATAGCAGAATGAGAAATTCTGTCTCTGATGATAACTGTAGACATTTACTTTATGGATTGTTTTTAGATCTCCTTATTACTCACTACAATTATATCTTAATATGCCCAGGATGGGGAATACTGACTAAAGCATCTTTTTAAATGTTTTTAACCACCTTATCTATACAAACATATATACACATAAATCTAAAGTTGAATTCATACTATTTGATTAGGTTTTCATTTTTGAAAGAAGGTAAGATGAATTGCTTCAATTTCCAAAAACTCAGTTAGTTAAGCAATTTTAAATTAAATTTACAAATACAGAAAGTATGATCATTCGTGTGGTCTCCTTTGGTCAGATACTAGTGAATTTGTGAAGCAGGGCAAGCTGGTGGAAGGTTAGGCTAGGTAAGAAATACTGTGGCTATTTCAAAAATTAAGAGATTGAAATTCAAGTATATTTGTGGTAAGACTAAAAGAGAATGGTGACTTTCTCATTTACTTTTTAATACAACTCTCATTTATATGAGATTTGTTTTTTTAAGTGCTTTCAGATTTGGTGCCTCAGTATCTTTTCAAAGTCTGGAGAACAATTGGAATTTGGCATTTAACCCTTCGACTTGTCAGCCTCAAGAAAAACGAAAATGGATTAAGCGGCAGAAGATGCCTGAAGGTTCGGCCGATGTACTCTGACTTGTCCTACAGTGCACACCTCATTCACTAGGCTTTGTGGGTTTTTTACCACTTCTCACACATAATGAGGCTGGCCTCTGAACTGCTTCAGGGGCAGGGCTGTATCCCAATCACCGCGTTAGAAAATTGCCTGATTCTTGCAGCAGACACCCCCACCAATGTCTTTAACGAAGACTCCACTCAACCAAAACCCGCAGAGGGAGTCTGTTTACAGATACGATGTACAGAGCAGTGCGTGCTATCTCTGGCTGTCGTGTTCTCTTCAGACATGCTTAGCATAGCATGTACTCTTTCTGCCCTTTAATTACAAGGAGTAATCACGTGTTTAGCACCAACTTCACACCAAGGATTCCCCATGGACTTCATGAACCTTAAGATTCAAGAACTTTGCCCTTTGATTCTCAGGGCGCATGCCTAGGTTTCAGGTTCAGTCTCTGGTCAGGGTGCATATAAAAAACAGCCAATCCATATTGCTCTCTCACATCAATGTTTCTCTCCCTCTATTTCTCTCTTCCTTCCCCTCTCTCTAATCCCTCCCTCCCTTCTTTTCTCTCTCACAACAATGACAAATAGGCTTAAGGTGAGGATTAAAAGAAGGGAAACAATAGTAAAAATGTTTCAGGGACCTCGAGTTGTAAAGTCCCCTTTCAAACCCTGGATGAGGCCCTCCCAAGGTGTTCATGTAGCCACACTGTTGTTGGTGGAGATCAGGGTTTTCCACGGATCATGAGGAAAGCATTCCAGGGACCCCCGCACAGGAGACTGTGCTGTGGCAAGATGGCTAGTTCACGTGGAAGGCTGCCCTTGAGTTTCCAGTTTCTCATCTCCCTCCATCCTTCCATGGAAGAAGTCCAACCTGGCCTTCAGCAAGGCCAGAACACAGGCTAGTGTCCAAAGTTCCTGCTTCATATTAAAGTTTAGTCCTTGGGAGCTCATGGCATCTGCTTCAGGCCCCAGTAGCGGCTAAACCCACAGGGTCACATGGTCCTGTGCCACTGTTGAAGGCAAGGGGTGAGAGTGGGTTCCCAAGAGAAGAGAAGGGGAGAGAAAGAGAAAGACAGACAAACAGACATGCTGTTTGTTCCCCTAGGATTATATTAGCTTAGGTTTGCAACAAACCAGATGCTTCTCCAAAAGAACCGATCAAATTCCCAAGCTTTTGAAGGTTGTTTCATAGGCCCAACCTCTAGTTAGACTGAAAGGGTTCCTTGGTCAAGTTCCCTATTTCCACCCCACAACGACCTGCTACCACGGGGCACACAGTGCTCCCGCGGGGATGTTCTGTGCCCTCCGAATCCTGTCTCCTCGGCAGCAGTCCCCTGCAGTGTGTGCATGAGGAGGTACTTGCTGCAGCTTCCTGGCCAAGCAAGCAGGCCAGCACTCCCCAGTATGCTAAACTCGGCGTCTAATTCCCTTTGCTCTCTTTTGTTGGTCAATAAGTAGTTAACTCACTCCGGTAACAGTGCTTTTGTACAATATCAGGACGGTGTTTATTTGGTTTACAATAAATATAACAAGACTTACTACAAGCAGATACTGTGCTTAATGTTGAGGATGCACATGTCACACAGCCTTGTGCTTTCAGGAACCTGCAATTTATTGTAGGGCTAGCAAAAGAAATGAATAGTTTGAAAACTATGTTAAGGACCAGGGAGACTGCGAAGCACAAGATACGAAAACAAAGTCCAGATTTGATTTTCTTGAAGAGAGAATTCCTGAGCTGAGTCTTGATTCTGCATCTAGCTTTTGTTTCTTGACAAATATGAATGAAGATCATATGTTCGTATATGGCTTTTAAGAAAAGAAATTTAATTTCTTATTCCAGTACTCTGTTCAACATATCACACGGGAGATGAAAGGAATTCATTGAAATTGCCAAATATCAAAGTAAATAAATAGGACTTTATCAAAGGTTTTAAAGAAAGACAGAAAAAGAGCTTGTATTTATAATTTTAATTCAGAAAACATGACTAAATATATGTATATAAAAACTTTTAAATCAAAACATTGTAAGTACAGGTTAAAAAGAGCAGTGTGTTGGGGGAAGAAATGGGCATTTCGTAATCAAAAGCCATGCACAGGAGTCCATGGGATTTTTAAGCTAATTAACAGCACGTTGAACAGTAAGAGCAAGGACATCTGTCAAACATCATTTAACAGGTTTTAAATCTGCACTTAATACCAAATGCATAACCCATTTGGACCCAGATCCCTGGCTTTGATTTCTTAAGAACGTAGAGGCAAATATGCTTTAGAACATGGAGTAAGATTCATGATTTACAACATGCACAAGGGTGATTTCACCCAACATTGAAGGTAATGGATAATAGAAATTCCAGGCCCGCAAGCACCAGAGTGATCCTGGGACGGGAAAGGGTTATTGCGAAAGAAGGCAGCAAGGAGATAGGAAAGGCCCAGCAGGAAAGAAAATGCGTTCCCAGCACATTTGTTACATTCTCGGTGAACCCTTCACTTTCTTTCCTCCCCCTCTTCTCCTTCTCTTGAAGACCTGGGCAGACATTCCCTTCTCTAGTCCTGGAACTGTTTTCCTCACTGTCACTATGTCATTGAACCTCTTTCCCTCGGTAACATCGTGCAATTGAGACATCGTCCTCGGCTTGCACGTGTAAGCTTTCATTACTTGAATTTTTATATTTAGAGTTTAGGTGTCGCCATGTGATTAACAAGGCGGGAGAGAATCAGGACAGGCACGGAGGTTTGGGGTCATCCAGCACTCACTTTGAGTGTTCCCCCCCACGCCTTGACAACCCTGTTGGCTGACAGTGTTGACCAAGTAAGTGAGAAAATAAAAGATCAATTTCTTCTTTTGTATGATGGGAGTAATAGTAACTATCTCACTGTGGTGTAGAAACAATTGAGCAAGGTAATGGGAAGTCAGAGGCCTCAATAAATCTTACTTACTATCATCATTGTTTTCATCATCGTCATGGCTACCACCACCGAGGACAACATTGTTTGGACAAATGCCTGTCTTCTCTGTGTATTCAGTGAGACACTTCTATCTATGCTTTTTCCCTAATGAATCATTTGATTTTTCTCTGTGTTAAATTTCAAATAATTTTCTTTTTAAAAATATTTCATTTATTTTATTTTTTTAAAAAAAGGAAGGGAGGGAGAAAGTGAGGGAGAGAAACGACGTCAGTGTGTGGTTGCCTCTCACGTGCCCCCTACTGGGGACCTGGCCTGAAACCCAGGCGTGTGCCCTGGAATGGAAATCGAACCAGTAGCCCTTTGGTTCTCAGGCTGGCACTCAGCCACTAAGCTGCACCAACCAGGGCTCAAATAATTTTCTGTAATAATTTTCTTTATGTTGGAAGATTTTAAAAATATTCTTAAGTAGAAATTAAAAAGAGAAACAGGAAAAGATGAAATATGAGTAATGGGGAAGTAGAGGAGAAGTGGATGGATTGGATATTATTTGTGTATATTAACCATTCTGTTTGAGCTTACTCTTCTTAATTTTATTTTCTCCAGGGCCTCTCTTTGTTCCCTTCAAGTACTGCCTATAGAGGGTTAGGAAGTTCAAACCTGCCAGGGTTAATCTGAGTAAAATAGATGACAGCATCATCTGATGAGAATGAGGGAGGCAGGGGTGAATGCAGGGGCTTGAGTAAATTGAGTATGTTTTGGAATAGCTCCTCTGGGAAATTGTATAGGGATTCAACCATGAGTGAATAAAAGGGTTACCGAGAAGCGCTGAGTGCTGAGAGAAGGCACTTTTAAAGATCTAGTTGGCCTAGTTACAGGATGCTCTCTATCAGAGCTTAGCAATTCATGATTAGAAGTAAAGAACAGAATGTTTGTTTAAAAGACATGCCAGGAGGTGGATATTTGAGAAAACAGAGTACAGTTAGTCTCATTTGTCCTGTTTGGAGGCTGAATCCCTGGGATGTGCACTGAGCTATTTATTGTTTTCACCGTGTCTAAAATTTTGTGTGTTTTATGCAAAATAATAAATATGTGTTCTATACATTCTTTAATCACGAAGACAATATTTTGTTGTTGTAAAATGTGTAAAAATAAATGGAAAAAACTTATATTGCCCTTATTTTAATTTTTCCAAATAAGAAATTAATAATTTGAATTTTTATAGGCATATCTCATATGTAAGTGGAGGAGACAGAGAAATAACTTTAAGTATATGATATATATATACATATACACACACACACATACATATAAACATATAGTATTTTAAATGTGCATGGTAGGGATTCCAGAAAAATAATTAACAAAAGAAAATAGATACAAATGTGTTCCTCTCATTGAAAATTATTAAACTTTAAAACATTTTCATTATGAACTATCTTCAACATGAGAGAATAGAAAATAATAAAAACATATTCTGATGTACCTAATACCACCGCAATTATATAGATAAAATGTTTCCATATTTGTTATAAATATCTCTAATTTTTCAAAATAAATTATAATTTACACATATATGTTGTTTTCATATTCATTTTCCTGAGTATTAATCACAATAATGAAAGCTGGCTTCTATTCAATTAATTTCTCCTTTTACCATTATACACACATTATTTCTATTTCATTTACTTCTTTTATTGCCTTCTTGAGATGAAATCATGGTTCCTTTAAATATTTATTATACATTATTTTAAAGTTTTATTATCAATAATATTTGATTTATTTATTTATGCAAACAAGTAATAGTCTCTTTTCCTCCAATCTAGTATTTAAAACTTTAGGCAAACAATCTTAATTTTTTTCTGTCATTCTACTTTTCATGTATTCATAAAATACATTATGAGTATATAAAGTCCTTCTTTTTCTTTTCTCTCTCTTCCCTCTTCTCTTTCTCTTTTATTCTTACATAAAAAAAGTATCATATTTAAAAATTACTCCAAAACTTCCTCCTTTCTTTTAACAACATATCATAAAAATTACTACATTCAATAAATGTAAGTCCAGCTTACTTTATTCTTGCCACATAAAACGACTAAATGAATGCACCATAACTATGTTCAAATTATAGGACGTTCAGCTTCTTTACACTATTTTTGCTCTTAAAATTCTGTGATACATATTTTTATTCACAAATCATCATGCAATAATACTATTTTATGTCCTATATATTATTAAATGAAATACTGTGGTCAACATATAGTTATGTTTTTAACAATAGACATTATATTTACGTGCAATATTGTAGCGCTCCATATTAGAACCCACAATAAATGAAAGTAAACACCTGCACGTACTCGCACCCGCATCGAACGCTGTCATTTATTGTCAGCCAGTTGAATGTCGTATCTTTATTTTGTGGAACTAAGTCTGAGGCCATAGACTTCCTTCTGAGTTTACTTTGACCACTCTGCAGAGGTTTTGGTATGTGCCACTTACGTTTGGTTTTCACTTCTATCTGAAAAGAATTGTTTGAGCCCCGTCTAGTTTTCTGTGTTCAATTGTTCCCTGACCCAAAGCCTTCATATATTTGAATCTATACATCGTATCGCTATTTACCAAGACTTTATATAAAGTGTTTCAGTTATTCCATATATTTTTATTTTAGAATAGGTTTAGATTTACAGAGATAATGTAAGAATTGTACTAAGGTTTCCCATTTCCCTCACATTCAATTTCCTCTATTGTCATCTTATGGTAAACTTGCCATAATTGGTGAACCCAAGTTGACCCATTGTTATTAACTAAACTCCTTACCTTGTGCAGATTTCTTTAGCTTTCCCTAATGTGTTATTTTTATTTTTTAAGATTTTATTTATTTATTTTTTAGAGAGGGGAAGGATGGGAAAGGAACATCAATGTGTGGTTGCTTCTTGAGCACCCCCTGATTGGGAACTGGCCTGTGACCCAGGCATATGCCCTGACTATGAACCAAACCAGTGACACTTTGGTTTGCAGGCCAGCACTCAATCCACTGAGCCACATCAGCCAGGAAAAGTTTTCCCTGGTGTCTTTTTTTTGTTCTAGGATGCCATTTGGACACCACATTACATTTAACCATTTGATCTCCTTTTGTGCCTGTGATTATGACAGCTTTGTGGTCTCTGTTTGCCTTTGACAACCTTGACAGTTTTGAGGACTGCCAGCTAGGTATTTTATAGATTGTCCCACTGCAGAGATTTGCCTTCTGTGTTTCTCATTATTAGATTGAGGTTCTAGGTTTGGGGAAGAAAGACCACAGAGATGAAATGCCATTCTCATAACGTCATTCCAATCCTATGTCCGTGGTATACACTGTCAACAAGATGCATCACTGATGAAGTTGACTTTGCTTACCTGGTGAAGCTGTGCATGAGGTCTCCATAGTAAGTTACCCTTTATTCCCTTTCCAAACTAAACTCATTGGAAGGTCTGCATGCAAAGCCCACATTTAAGGAATGGAAAATAATGATCTACCTGGAGGAAGGATAGTCTACATAAATTATTTAAATGCTTCTATCTGTAAGATTTTACGTTTTCTCTTCTCTATTTTTTTTATTTATTGAAATGTCCATTTACGTCAGTATGGACTCATAGTTATTTATAATCCAATATGACTCTACTTATTTTGTTTGTCAAAATTTTTCAGCTTTGGTCATTGGAAGTTTTGTCAGTTGAAGGTGTGTCCCTTTGACACCCTCCTATCACTGTATTTCTGTTTTGACTACCTACTTTTTTTTCTGGCATGAGAAGATGCTTCATACTTTTATATTTTTCTTATCTTATTCTTGGAATTAGCCATTTCTGCAAGAATCAAGGCTCCTTTAGGAAGATGGCATTAGAAACCAAATTCTAGGTGCTAAGTATGCTTGGTGCTACTGAGGTGTCATTGCTCGTAGGTCCTCTCAGATGAGAGAATAGGGAAGTATAACGTCTATACTAACACATGTATATACACTTATCCATATCTATACCTATATCTATATTTGTCCATGTCTATATTATGCTGAACAAATTCATAAGATGTCTCCAACTGTAATCCCTTACCACAAAGATCATTCTAGCTTTTCTCCTTGCTTATCTCTAAACTTCCTTTGTAGCAGTAAGAAACTGGGCTCCCACCCACCATATGCTGTCCACTTTCCTAATTGTTCAGTTCTAGTATTCATGTATAATGGTTTTATAATCGTTCTTCCTTATACCTATAGAAAACAACTTTGTCAGTTAGAGCTCAGTTCTTTGGCTCAGTTGAATAGTTCTCTTTTCCTTTTGTCTTATAGAGTCCACTGATTTCCAAAGTTATTAAGGTTAGAAAGTTACTCTTACATAGCCTTCAGTTAGGTTGGATAGCACATGTGTAATATAATATTATTTTTGTCACAACATACATTCTATCCTAGGATACCTTGACCTACTAAATGATTTTTCAAATTTCCATACATTTATAAAGGACCCGTGGACAAGACAAAGGGGGGTAAGATTGAGGGTGGGAGGAGAGGGTGGGTGGTATGGAGGAAAGTGGCAGGGGGAATGGAGACAACAGTGCTTGAACAACAATAAAAAAGGAAAAAATAAGAAAAAATAAAAAATGTACAGATTTTAACACATTGAGAACTTGTGCTAACCAAGTAAATAATTTTGTGAAAATTTGAAAATAAACATTCTCTTGCTGTTTCTAGTTTAAAAGAGAGAGAGATTGAGAGAGAGAGAGAGAGGGAAAGGAAAGGAAAGGAAAGGAAAGGAAAGGAAAGGAAAGGAAAGGAAAGGAAAGGAAAGGAAAGGAAAGGAAAGGAAAGGAAAGGAAAGGAAAGGAAAAGAAATCCACACATTAAGGCCCATTCTTTGTTCTGATTGGGTAGCATGTTCTCACGCTCCTCACTATCCCTGATAATCTTCCTTGTCATGAAGCCAGCTTTGTCTGAACATAATACAGCTAGATTTACTTTATGTAATCAGGGTTAAAATGCTCATTTTGCTTACCCATTCCTTTAATTCATCTGGCTTTAAATTTAAAGTAGATTTCTTAAAACAACATGTAGTTGGGGCTTTTTTCTTATCCACTCTGTCATTCTCTATTTCTTAATTCATGTATTTACACCCTTTACATTGAAAATGATTATTGATATCTACTGTTAACATCTACATTTTTTATAATGGTGTTCTGTTCTTCATTTGTTGTTGTTCATTCTTTTCCTGCTTTCTACGATTTTAATTTTGATTGAGCGTTTATATGATTCTATTTTATCTTTTCTCTTAGTGTATCAACTATACCTGCTTTTTAGTGACTTAATGCACAGTGGCCTAAAACCTGTGTCTGCACTACATGTTTTTAACTGACCTGTGCCCACTATCTAACCATACAATGTCACTCCATTGCTCTCTCCTCTCTCTGGTGATACTGCCGACATCCACATCGCTTTTGTGTGGACTGCCATCACCCAATGCATTATTACTAGTGTAGCTTAAAGAAAATAATTATTTTTCAAATAAATTATTAGTAGAAAATTGTAGTTTATATTAATTTAGTCCACTTCTCATGTTTTACCTTTTTTGGTTTTGACCTGTTACTGACCGCATTATTTCCTTTTCTCCTGAGAAACTACTTTTGACCTTTCTTGCAGAACAAGCCTGCTGATGAAAAATTTCTTCAGGCTTTGTTTGTCTGAGAAAGGTTTTACTTCTCTTTATTTTTGAAGAAGAACTTAACTGAATATAGAAATCTAGGTTTTGCTGTTCAATTCCTTAAATATTTTATCCCATTACCTTATTTCTTGCCTAGGTTTTAATGAGAAGGCTGCCACAGTTATTCTTGTTTCTCTCTGTGCCTGGGATGTTTTTCAGAGTATATATATCTTTGATTTTCTACAATTTGAATATCATATGCTGATTAATGGCTACTTTTGGTATTTATCCTAAGGTGTTCTTTACATTTCCTGTCTGTAGATTAGAATTTCCTGGATCTGTAGTTTGTAAAGCTTCTGTCACCGTTATATTCAATATTCCTTCAGGTTGTTTTTATTTCCTTGTCCTTCTAGTGTTCCAATTGTGTATACATCACAATTTTTGAAATTATATCAGAGTTCTTCCATGTGTTCTTCTGTTATATTTTCACTCTTTTTTTGCTTTGCATTTATGTTTTAAAGTTTCTATTGAGCTATCTTCAAACTCACCAAAGTTGTGTTGAATCTAAAGTTGAATCTGTTAAAGGTTTTATTTGTTTTATTTCTGTTGCAATGTTAGTCATTTCTAATTTTATTGTTTCTCAGAATTTCCGTCTCTCTGTTTACATTCCACTTCTCCCAATTCTGTATGTTTAAGTTCAATTCTGTCTCTTTGAGTTACAGATTTAGTGATTTGGGCTTTTCTCATAGTTCTATCAGATGCCAACCTAGCTATGAGGTTATGAAAGGCCCCTTCCCCTAGCAGGGGAAGCAGGGAAGGGGCCTTTCATAGCCTCATGGCTTTAGTGGAAGAAGAGGCTCCTAAGCCCCATATATTATTTTGTTAAAAAAATAAGGCATAACAGTAGATTCAGAGCATTAAGCATAATAGACAAAAAAGTTTTAGTTACCATATGTCTGAACCTT
The DNA here is from genome assembly GCA_004027735.1 of Carollia perspicillata. Classification (NCBI taxonomy): domain Eukaryota; kingdom Metazoa; phylum Chordata; class Mammalia; order Chiroptera; family Phyllostomidae; genus Carollia; species Carollia perspicillata. Next base: position 1,167 of record PVKM010035269.1, on the reverse strand, counting down.
TCCATTATCATGAATTTTTTTTTTATTTCCAGACTGGTTTTTCTGATTTCCAATAGCAATCACCTGAAAAAAGGCAAAGAAATTTTTGTTTTTCTAGAGATTTCAGGGTTGCAGCAATATAGACAGCTAATAGCTATGTACACTATTCACTATCTCTAAATGCATCTTGGTTAGGGAGTAAGCCCTCAAGTGCTGATATTTTTGTTTTGTTTTGAACTTACATAACTTGAGTAAATGACTTTCTCCATCACCAGCATGAGTCTATAGTGTTCTATGAAGTATAACCTTAGCTTTTTGCTGCCTCTTTGTGCAAATCAGATGATTTATTCAAGTGATTCATGTATTGTAATTGCTAAATTGCCTTAGAATTTAGTAACTTTAAAAATCTGACCTTGAGTGACTTCAGCAAATTAAGTAAAATTTCTTCAGTGAAAGTTCCAAGGTAACTTAATTTGAATGTCCGAATAGCTTACCGTAAATTGAGAACAAAAATCTATGGGATAATTTTCTAAATAGTTTTAACTTTTGGAACATATTATCCATTAAAGATAATGTGACAGTAGGGTTTCAGAGCTTTGCAATAATCACAAAATCATTGCAAAGACATTTTGTTCTTAAAATTTTATCTAGAAAATATTTGGAACTCAGTACATTGTCCACCAAGTATTAGAAACCATGGAGTAGACATATATCTCCCCAGATATTTTATTTTGTTTAAAGACTTGGAGAGCAAAGTTCTTTAAAATTTGAAACTGATATGGGTAGGCCATAAAATAGGAGGAAAAGTTAAGATAAATTAAGTCTTCAAAGGAAGATTTCAAGCACACTAAGGCTTTATGATCTTGCCTTTATCACACAAATGCTTAAGTGCTGGAATTCTTACTTTCATTTTCTGTTAGGAATTCATCACTGGATAAGTTTCAAAGGCAGAACATTAGGTTTAGAATTAAAACAATGAATAAATGAAAAAGAAAAAAATCACCACAGCAAGAGAAAGATAAAATATTTAGGAATTCATATAAAAGGAGATGCATTGAATTGAATTTATGTATCAGTCAGCATTCCATTTAAGAAGTAGAACCAGTTTAAGTGATGGAGAAGCAGGATTTATTGCAGCAATTAGAGTTCTTGAAATGGTGGGAGCTGGTAGAGATATCTATGCAAGGC
>PVKM010035268.1:0-15249 GCA_004027735.1 Carollia perspicillata | reverse complement strand
TTACTGCCTTGCTCTAGCCTCTCGTCATCTTTCCCAGTAACACCTGCAAGAGTCTCCCGGGTGGTCTCCACATCTCCAGACCTGACACCCCTCCAATCAATCTTCCTCTTTGTTTATAAGAAAGATTACCCTGAAATACAGGTCTAAATTATTATCGCACTGCTCAAAATCTGCCAAGAGCTCTTTTGCTGTTACAAAACCATCAGCTATTCAGTGGCTCTACTGCCTTCCTGGGGCTCTTCTCCCTCCAATTAATATGTCAGCTATGAGGACAATATTTCTCTCAGTGGCTGTATGTTTAAATGTCTAATTCTTTACTCTCATTTCTAAATCTTACTTACAAGTTCTTCACACTTGAAGAATGAAAGAAAAGAAATGGGGATACCATGAATAGTGTGTTCTGAATGTTTCTGCTTCATTCAGTCATGGGCTAATGAGTTTATTAATCCTAGAGTAGATTTTAGTATATCAAGGTGCGGATTAATTTCTTGATCTTAGAAGATACCCATGGAACCCTTGAGGTTGGTCTCCTAGTGTAACTTTGTGGCTCAACAGGATCATAGCAAAAAACACTCTCCCAGGGCCAGGTGATGATTAGAGATAGCAAATGACTCTCTGGGAAGTGTGACTTTCACATATAAACCAACCAATCTAGAGCCCATGACCCCCTTTATCAAACTTTAACACTTCAAGCCACTATTCTCCTGCCCTAGTCACTGCAGGGCCAGGTATCAGACAACTAGGGGGCAGTCCCCATATCCTGGAGCCTGCTGAAATTATTCCAACTAGACCAACTATGCCTGCTTCCCTTGGCTTGTGCATTCCTTCACAGGGAAACCACAATAAAGGCTTTGCCTACACTCTGCCTTCCTCTTTCTACCTCCCGACCGACCCTGGTGCTTCCCCACGTGGCCCCGTGAGGCAATGCTGTGCTTCCTGTTTCTAGGGATCTGAGTACAAAATCTTCAATCTTCAATAATGTCATGTTCATGTTTGTGTGTCTTACCATATCTTATTAAAACAAACCCTGTTGTACATTGTAAAATCAAGTTAAACTACAAAACCATTGACGAGGCCCTGAGTTCATCAGGCTGTTGGTACTCTATGTGTAGCTGGTATGGTGTATTCTTCTAATGAGACCCAATTTCAAGTTTATTTTTCTCTGGAAAACTTTTTCTGACCACTTCAATGCCGAACTGCTTCTCTTTGTGCCAACACTGTGTTTTCCATATAGCCTTGGCTGAACATTTGCTATTTTACCACAACCTAGTTATTTGCTTGAAAGTCTACCTCTCCTCTCTTCCCAAAAAGCTATGCTGTAAACTACAAGACAGATACTGGCTGGCATACTCATGTTTATTATGAGCACTGAGCCTAGTACACAATAAGAACTGACAGTGTCCAGAGGGGAGAGGGGAGGGAATTTCAGGGGGAAAGGGGAAGGGCTCACAGAACAGGTATAAAGGACACATGGACAAAAACTAGCCGAGCTGGAAATGGGAGGGAGCGGGGAGGGCTGGGTGGGTGGGCTGGGATGGGATGGGAGTAAAAGACAGAAAACTGTACTTGAACAATTAAAATAAAAAATTATTTAAAAAAGAACTCAATGAATTCTTCATAAACTAATTTAAATGTCCATAAATAGTGCCAGTATTGAATAGTGCTGATGACCAGCTTTGCTGCTTCGAAATAGAACTTTCCTATTACGAATTTCCAGCTGGAGGTTGACCGGTAACAATGCACACACACATATAATTACATGTGTTCCTTATGTACATATGTAAATCTATATACTATATAATACTATTACATAATACTATGATATGTATGGATAGCATCTTCATGGTGGCTCAACCAGCCAGATGTATTGACTGATTTCAGAATGTATTTTTATAGATATTATTTGGCTAAGGGTATTTGATATAACCTGAGAATCCACAATACAATACCTTAAAAAATCAGAGAAGACAAATCTGATTCTGACCTAGTAGTAACTGGGAACTTCCTACTTAAGACTTTTTTTGTCATTCACTCCATTTAGGAAATGATATAAAACACGTATCTTAACAAACTGATCTCATTTCCTCCCCATGAAAGGCAATTTACAACTTCAATGTTAAGTTGTTAGACTTCAAGTTCACAGTTTGGGGAAAATATTTATGTCAATTTATTAAAGAACTATGATAAAATTAACATTAAAAATAAACAAACATTACTTTTTAAAGTGGCGATCACACATTTGTCCATTTTAACTTTTGGAGAAATCTCATTTAAGGCATTCAGTCTGTTGCTTTCAAGAACTAATGAGCTTTTATAATTTATTCTGTTTTGTTTTGAACACAGGAAGAGGAATGTACAGACTAATTCTCTGGTCCACATGGAATGTGCTACATTGGGCTTACTTATGTTCCCAAAATAAAAGAATTCTGGTCCTTCAAAAGCTATATGAAGCCAAAAAGTTCAGGTTTTTCTTGTTTATTTAGAGGTGTCTCCTGAAAATGCCCGGAAGGTATGCAGTGGTGTTCCAGTTTTCCCACGCCCCTCAGTAACTGTCAGCGTCAACAAAAGGAAAACAGCTCACAAAGCTCACGTTGCTTGGTAGGTTTCTGAACGCAAGTAAGCCAGCTGCCACGTGTGGATGGATGCTCCGACCGAGCTTCCCACAGGGGAACAGCTAAAGTTGCCTTTGAAAGGTGTCTGCAGGAGCAGTCCTCTCTGAGCCCCAGGGACACCACGAAGAGTTATCAGTGTGTCTTGTCCACATGAACGACAAGCACACTCACTCACATGGCTCACTCATCTTGCCTAAAGTTAGAGGGTCTGGTTGAGCATCTGGAAAGAAATAGGAGATTCTGGAGATGCAAAACCACATAACTCATTCCAGAATAAGGCTCTAGTTTCCAACTGCCTGGATTTGAATTTTGGCTCTGAAATTTCCTACCTCTGTGACCTTTGTCAAGCTGCTAACCACTCTAAACCTCACTTTCTCATGTGTAAAATACAGATAATAATACCTAAATCGTAGGATTGTTTTAAGGCTTAAAGAGATAATTACTAAACAGTGCACAGCACATTGCCTGACACAACCAGCGTTCAGTTCTGTCACTGTAAGAGAGAATAAAAAAACATATACACTACTTACAAACTACTAGACTAAGATGTTTGGGCTGGAGGGTGGGTTATAGCAGGCGTTACCAAGACTGATGTTCCTACTTCCTCCTGCTACTTCAAGTTTTAAACACAGGCAATGTTCTTGGATCAGCAAGCTAAGACCTGCTGCTATAACTGTTCAAAAACTGTTTTTTAGAGCAGTTTGAGATTTGAGAGGAAGGTACGGAGATTTCCCGTACACCTCCTGTCTCTAGAACTACATAGCCCTCCCCTCAATATCAACACCCACCACCAGAGTGGTACATTTGTTACAACTGGTGAACCTACATCGCAAATTACAATCACCCAAAGTCCACAGTTTACCTTAGGGTTCACTCTTGGTCTTGCACCTTCTATGGGTTTGCACAAACATTATGACATATCCATTTATTATCATACAGAGTAGATCTGCTGCCCTCAGAATACTCTGCGTTCTACCTCTTCATTCTTCTCCCCCTCTTCACTGCGGCCACAACCACTGACCTTTAGACAGTGCCTGTTTTGCCTATTCTGGAATGTCATATAGTTGGAATCATGCAGTAGATAGCCTCTTAGATTGGCTTATTTTATGTAGCAATATGCATTTCAGGTTCCTGAAATGGGCTTGACAACTCATTTCATTTTAGCACTGATTAATATGTCAATGTCTGGATGTACCACCATATGTTATCCATGTGGTCCTACTGAAAGAAATGTTGGTAGTACCCAAGTTTGGGCAATTATGAAAAAAGCTGCTATAAACATCCATACGCTGATTTTTGTGTGGACACAAAATTTTGAGTTTTCAACTCATCTGGGTAAATACCAAGGAGCACCACTTCTGGCTTGTATGGTGAGAGTAAGTTTAGTTTAGTTTTTTTTTTGTTTTTTAAATTTCTGCCCCAAGGGCATGTTTTCTTTTCTTTTTAGAGAGAGGGAAAGAAAGAAGGGAGAAAGACAAGAAGAAACATCAATGTGAGAGAGAAGCATCAACTGGTTGCCTCGAGGATGTGCTGTAAATGGATATTGCACATGCACAGACTGGGGACCCTATGCACCCAGACCTGGGACAGAACCCGCAACCTAGGCATGTGCCCTGACCAGGAATCGAACATGCAAACTTTCAGTCACAGGAAGACACTCCAACCAACTGAGTCACACCAGCCAGGGCGAGAGAGTATATTCAGTTATGGAAGAAACCTCCAAACTGCCTTCCAGAGCAGCTGTATCACTTTACATTCCTATCTGTCATGAGTGAGAGTTCCTGTTGCTCTACATCCTCACCAGCATTTGGTATTGCCAGTGTTTGGATTTTGGCCATTCTAATAAGTGTGTGGTGCTGCTAAATGTTTTATCATTTCATGTTTTTTTCCCCTCATATGTTTCTCTTTAATAATGGTCTTTATGCCCTGGCTGGTATAGCTCAGTGGATTGAGCACAGGCTTGTGAAGCAAAGGGTCACCAGTTCAATTCCCAGTCAGGGCCTATGCGTGGGTTGCAGGCCAGGTCCCCAGTGGGGGACACACGAGAAGCACACACTGATGCTTCTCTCCCTCTTTTTCTTCCTCCCTTCTCTTCTCTCTAAAAATAAGTAAATAAAAAAACTTAAAAAAGTAGTGGTCTTTATGAATACTGACTGAAAGAGTTAATAAAATGTAAGTCCTACAGAAGATAGACAGAATAAGGGTCTCAGGGTCTGCGCCTTTCTTACTAAATGCTGTTCTTGCTAAATGTTAAAATGTAGCACAGTATTTTGCAGACCAGCTTTAAACAGGATGAGCCTCACGGGAACCTAACCGAGTAAGTCTAGCCAACTGAAATAAACATACAATGACTAAATAGTATATGGGCAATGGCCAAGTCCCCTTTCAGGGAGGCAAAGTTCAGGACATGAATCTGGTCTCCTTTACTTGCTGTAAGAAAATAAAACTACCTTGTGACAACCACATCTTGCTTTTGAATACAGCATTCCAAACGGTGAACCCCTTGAGTTCAGTAACAACACCCTAATGCTTCAGCTCTACCAATATTGTACTTTTTAGAGAAACCAGGGCCATTTTTGGTGATATTGAGTTCTGATTGACATCACTTAAGTCCTTGGGTTTAGCCACACCTAAAGCCTAGATTTATTCCTGTGATTTTTAAGTTACATGAACCAATATATTCCTTGGGAGATATTTGATTTCTAACAATTGGAACCAAAAAAATTCTTAATAACAGTGGCACTTAATTCCACGGTTTGCAGCAATAACAACAAATGTTCAATGTTAACATCCACCAGCTTAAGAAACTTTAACTGCTCTCTCAACACTGTACTGACCGCATCCTTTTCAAATTCCTTCTGATCTCCACTTATCCTCTCTTGGTACTCTTTGGCTATGCTATTTACTCTTATATTCTTCCCATCACTTCCCCTAGCCGGTCTCTCCCAGTCAAGGAAATATAAAACTATCTGCATTTAAAGAATGGCTTAGAGGCCCCAGAAAGGTGGCAGCCACCTGAAGCTGAGACCCACAAGGTCTTTCCTTCTCAGCCTCACCCCCCACTACACTATCCCACCCACCAGTCCACCTAAACCCTATCAACCCCCAAAGACCACAACAGAAACGAACCACTGTTTAAAATAAAAATGTTGTATATTATTTATGTGGCAATAGATAACTACAATATTGGGCTAAGGGATAGAATCTCCTGAGAGGAGATACACAGACTTCACCAAGAGGTTAAGTACCACACTCAGTAGCATTTAATAGTTCAATACTTTCTACAAATCTTCCTATGCATCAGAGCCCTTCTTCGCTATTAGAAATCACCGGGGTAAAATGGGAAAAAACTAGATTCTAACACTAAGACTAGTGCAGCTCCCATTGTAAAATGGAGCACATTATAGAGCAGGGGCGCCAAACCCATTTTCTCCGGGGGCCACGTCAGCCTTGTGGTTGCCTTCAAAGGGCCGAATGTAATTTCCACTGTTTAACAGTTAAGGAGTAGTTACATCTGTACAGTCCTAAAATTATTTTGGCCCTTTTAAGGCAACTGCGAGGCTGATGCGGCCCCCAGTGAAAATGAGTTTGGCACCCGCTATAGAGAATGCATGGCACAAAATATCAGCATGTTCCCTATTGCAAGTATTAGTAAAGGGCTAACATAATACATGACACTGTAATGGGGAGGAGTGAAACACCGAAGATGGCGTGTGTCACCCCAGCAACCAGGACCTGCACATGACATGTACATGATACAGCAGGAAAAATCGTGGCATAGGGCTGGTGCCAAAAGCTGAGGAGGTGATTGGATAGGAGGGACACACCCTCCCACCTATTTCGCTGTGCACGGGATTATGGGGATTATGTGCTCAGTTTAAAAAAGCAGAGCACATGGAAATTGGGGTGCTTTTGCTTCCCCACCTCCTGGCTGGTTGGTCTGCGGCTGGGGGACGAGTCTCCTGAGCTGGCAGGCCTTGCCAGGATGATACCTCAAACCCCTGCCCAAGTGCTCCCGGACCTGACTGGCCAGGAGTGCAGCAGGCTGGTAAGGGGGCAGAAGAGAGGCTGGTGGGCTCAGGAAGGGCGGCTGGCTGGGAAGCCCCACCCCTTTTCCCAGAGAGGAAGCCTTGGCTACTGCCTGCCAAAGGCCCTTGCCAGTGCAGGCCTGCCAAGACAGGCCTCACACCTGTCCCCAAGAGCTCTGGTCCTGACCAGGAATGCTGTGGGTGCTAGGCTCCTAAGAAGGGGGTAAGGAAGCTATGTCTGGAGGGTTCTGGGAGGTGGCACAGCCAAGAAGAAAGCCCTGTGCCCCTCCCCCACACACCAAGTCTCAGGAAGCCGCCTCAGCAGCCACCCAACAGCTGCCTGTGCACTCCTCTGGCTGGAGGTAGGTCCCATCAAGAAGCCTGCTGCGCGTATTTTAAATTAAAAAAATCCTTCTTCCTTTCAATTCAACTCTCTCTCCAGAGCTTTTGTGTATGGGTGATTAACAACAGGACCCCACTGGGTGGGTGTTCAGTTATAATATTGGTGCCCAACCTGGGGCCTCAGCTGCCTGTGGCAGGTTGACCCCCCCCTCACAAAGAGTAGGGCTGTGGAGCTTCCCAGGCACTGGGAAGTTCTCTGCACTTCCACTAAAAGCTTTGGCTACTTAAACATACCTGGCAGGTGGAAAGAAAATGGGTCTGGGAAGGGAGCAGACTCTGGGAAGGAGGGAGGATCACCTGAGTTTTAGGGCTGTGAACCAGGGTCTGAGTAGGAACAGGCCAAGTTTGGGGAAGGCCTGTCTGGGCAATTAAAGGGCAGAAAAACTTGCTTGTGAGCATTTGTTAGAATACCCGAGTCATGGATGCCAGTTTTCTCTGTATGTTCCCAGGCTGCCTGGCTTCTTTTGGTCATAGGGTTGGGCCTGTTGTGTATCTGGGCCAGCAGAGGCCATTCTGGGTTGGTTCCTGAAGGGAGCCCTCTGGGTAAAATGTTAGTGTACTGGGGTACGTATAGCCATCATCCAAGGTCCAAGGAAGTATTGGTTCATTACTGTAATACTGCGTGGGCTATGTACATTTTGGACTGTGGGTAAAGGGGGCCCATGGATGGTTCCCTAGATTACTGTACTATTATGTAACTGAAACAGTATTGCCAACAGTTACATAAATGGGATGAAATCTGTTATGTCAAGGCATTTATGTCATTGCATAATAGGATTTCATCAGAGACAAAGACCCACATGATGGTGCAGAGGAGGGAAGGGGCCTTGGAACCTCTGCCTGATGGTACACAGGAAGAGAAGGAGAATGAGGAAATAGGCCTCATTAATGCCCTGAACCCAAGGAACATAAGGTTCATAGCACCTCCTCCATCACCACCCCCACTGCTAGCTATCCCTGAAGTAGGACCTACAGAGACAACGGCTCTACCCCTGTATGATGAGGGATGGGTCTCCCCCGCAAAGACCCACCCAATTTGGCCAGAGAACATCCTGACCTGGAGCAAGGCCGTTCCCTTTGAGGCACTCCCCCATAGGCAGAGTAACTCAGGAAGGCCAGCCCACCGGCTACTGTTGGGCCCATACTCCATTCTCCACTTTAGATTTACTGAATTAGAAAAATCCCAAACCCTCTATAGGGAGGAACCTCAGAGAATGGCAGAACTTATTGCGTCCATTTCTGCCACTTATCATCCAAACTGGGCAAATGTACAGGCTCTCCTTAATATCCCACTAACAGTGGATAAGTGACAGCTGGTTACAAATATGGCTAATGAAGAGAATATGGCCTTGAAGAGAACAAATATGGCCTCCACCAAGGGAATCCTAACAGTATCTCCAACCCAGCTGGAGCAATTCCCCCGATAGAGCCTGACTGGAACCCAAATGGTGGGAGTCTAGCCTTCCTGGAACATTATAGAAAGTGCATACAGAAAGGGCTTAAGAAAGAGGTACCCAAGCAAAGAGCCTGAATGTTATGCAGACCCTTCAGCAAAAGCCAGATGAAGACCCTTCTGAACTTTCAGAAAATCCATCAGACCTGTAAAAGGCACACTGGTGCTGATCCACAGGTGCCAGAGAATGTACAGATGGTGAGCATGACTTACATTGGGCAATATGCCCCAGCTATCAGGAAAAAAAAAAAAAACTACAGAGTTTACATGGGACATTGGGAATGAATCCCTCTTAGCTGGTGGACATAGCCTTTAAAGTCTACAATGCCCAGGAACCAAGGAAGAAAAAGCAGGTCATGGTGTTCTTAGAAACAGGGTGGCAGGATGAGAGAGAAAAGGCAGGACCCTAAAAAGAAAAAAAGAGAGGCGCACTAAGTACCAATCAATGTGCCTATTGTAAACAGTAGGACCCCTGGAGAAATGAGTGCCCAAAATTCAAAAGGGAAAGTAGGGATGGAAACCCCTACTAGGAAATGCTAAAAAGGTGAGGGGAGTCTGATGATGAACAAGGACAGCCATGGGCTCCCTTGGACATCTCCTGACCATTACTTATTCCCCACAGGAGCCCCAGGTACAGTTGATGGTGGGAAACAAACCAATTATTTCTTATAGATATAGGAGCCACATGCTCAGTGCTGAATTCAAAAGTAACCAGAGAAAGTTCCGATATAGTAACAGTTACTAGAGTAACTAAAACATTACAAAAACAGGCATTCCTTCAATCCCAAGAACGCCATCTTGGGGAACAAAGGATTGTACATAGTTTTCTCTACTTGCCAGTCCACCCTATTCTACTGCTGGGAAAAGATTTACTTTGCAAATTGCATGCACAAATAACTTTTTCTCCTGAAAAGCAGCAACTATGTATAAAGGACCCACTGGAACATGCTCTCCAGTTCCAGGTGCTCCTTACTCACCCAGAAGGTCTCAAGGTAAACTCTCCCCACCTGAAATCTATGAATAGACCCCTATTTGGGCTGATGGAACCCCAGGTAAAGCAGTTAATGTGCAACCCATAAAAGTCAACCTAACAGAAGGGCCATGGATCCCATGGAAGAAACAGTACCCACTCAAAAAGGTTTTAGAGGGGATTCAGACAATATTGCACAAGTTCTTAAAATCAGAACTAAATTGGTCATGCTGGCCTCCTGATAGCACTCCAATCTTTCCAGTAAAAAAGGTTCACTCTAATTAATATCAATTTGTAGAGGATCTTAAGAGCCATAAATGACATTATGCAAGACAGTCATCCTATGGAGACCAACCACTATGCCCTGTTGACCATGGAGCCTGAAGACAGTCAATGATTTCGGTCCTAGACTTGAAGGATGCTTTTTTCTGCATCCCAAAAGATGAACAGGTGCAATTATTGTTTGCTTTTGAATGGCAGGACCCAGAAACAAAAGCCATGTTCCAATAGTGCTGGACTGTGCTGCCACAAGGATTCAAGAACTCCTTGACTATATTTGGTGAACTATGGCCAAGGACATAAGGAATATTCAGTTTAGATCAGTTCTTCTTCAGTATGTAGATGACATATTGATACCTCACAATATCAATAAAAATTGTTTGCTCAACACCATCACAGTCCTAAATCATTTGGCAAAACGGGGATATGAGGTATCACTTCACAAGGCCAAGATGTGAAAATGGGACATGGCATACCTAAGATTTCAACTGAAACAGGGCACTAGGAGCGTGATGGTAGATAGAAAACTAGCCACTGCTCCACTAAAAATCCCAGTCCCAGGGAACCGAAAGGAGCTCTGTGGGTTCTTAGGGATTGCAGGGTTCTGCCAAATTTAGATTCCAAACTTTGGACTCACAACAAAACCACTGCACAATTCCTTGAAAGGACTGGACTCTGATCATTTAGAATAGACAAGGGATTGTCTGGTATCATTTGATACCTTGAAGGAAAAGCTGATTTTGGCTCCTGCACTAGGATTGCCCAACTTACAGAAGCCTTTCAAATCTACATTAATGTAGGTAGAGGATTGGACTGGGTTCACTAACCCAAACTCTGGGAGACAACCCCACACTCATAGCCTATCTCTCAAAGAAGTTGGCTCATATGACAAAGGGATGGCCATCATGTCTTTGAGCAGTGGCAGCTCCTGTGACATCTTACAGGAAGCTGAGAAGTCCACTTTGGGACAGTCTACTACAGTATTGGTCTTAACTCTATTGGAACAGGAAGGTATTGGCTGACAGCAGGTTGTATGAGAAAATACTGGGCCATTCTGTAGGACAATCCAAAAATGTTGCTCTGAGAACTACCTCAACTTTAAATCTGGCCACTCCACTCATGGACTCAGAGGAAGACTCAGCCCTCCAGCATGAATGATTGGAAATCACTGACCAGATTTATACTAGCAGGCCAATTCTGCTGGACCAGTCACTGGTAGCACCAGACTAGGAGCTATGTACGGAGGGAAGCAGTTTCATGGACGATGACCAACAATGAGCTGGGTATGTGGTAGTCACCACAGCCAAGGTAATAGAAGCCCAAGTCTTTGCATCAGGAACCTCAGCACAAAGAGCTGAGTTGATAGCTCTCATGAAAGGATTAGTACTATCCCAGAGAAAGAAGGTTAACATCTACAGAGACGGCACATCATATACGGCTTCATGGCAGTCCATGCCCATAAAGCAATATGGAAGGAGAAAGGACTCTTAACCTCGAGGAACAAGGATGTTAGACATACAGAGATTTTATAATTGCTTGTGGCAGTGAATCTTCCGAACTAGGCTGCCATAACAAATAGCCCAGAACACCAAAGACACAGTTCCCAAATGAGCCAGGGAAACCAAACTGCTGATAAAGCAGCAAGACAAGCAGCCAGAGGGCTGCCACACTTAAGGGTATTGATCCCCTACTTGGACTTGTCAAAATTTAAACCTCATTACACAGAACAAGATGAGGAATGGGCCTGGGAATGGGGATTCACTAACACTGATCCCAATTCCATATGGAAGATCAACACCCATGGAAGGATCTTACTTTCTGAGACTGTAGTGTATCCCATCCTCAAACACCTACATGAAGGGACACATGATTGAAGGGATGCTTTGATGGACTTCATTAGGCCACATCTGAAGGACCCCCATTTGTGAAAGACTGTTCAGAGGATTACCCAAGCCTGTCAGATATGTGCCAGAAACAATCCTAAGACAGAACGCACCCCAGTGGAAAAGGGAATGCAATATAAAGAGTTATGCCCACTAGAAAACTGGCAAGTATTTTTTACACAAATGCCTAAAACCAGAGGGAATTTCAAATTTTTATTAGTTTTTGTAGACACTTTTTCTAGATGGGTAGAGGCACAGCCATCTAGAACTAAGAAGTTGACTGAGGTAGCAAAACTACTTAGAGAAATAACTCCCAGGTTTGGACTTCCTCACAGTATTCAGAATGACAATGGGCCATCATTTTACTTTGGAGATCTTCAGAAGGTTGGACAGGCACTGCAAATAAGATGGAAATTACATGCATCTTGGAAACCTCAATCTACAGGAAAGACTGAGAAAATGACTCTCAATAAAGAAGATCCTGGCAAAATATGACAGGAAATGCACTTGAAATGGGACTGCGTACTTCCCATTGCTTTGCTCCAGATTATGGTAGTGCCCAGAAGTAGCCTTAAGTTAAGCCATTTTGAAATAGTTTATGGGAGACCCTTCCAAATCTCAGTTATGGGAGAACACCCCTCAGATACGGAGCATGAGTCAAAGATGAAGCAATATGTGCCACATGTAGGGGAAATACTAACCATTCTGCACATTTGCTCATTGCAGGTCCACCTATCCATCTGACAAGCCCTTACACCCACTCCAGCTGGGGGACTTAGTCTTTCTTAAGACTTGGAAGACTCAAGGACTTTAACAGCAGTTAGCCAAGCAATGGACAGTTCCCTATTGCACAGAACCAACAACACACTCTTCTCTAAAGCTCATGGGAATTATGCGCTGGATGCACCATACATAAATAAAATGCATACTGCCTGAGGAGCAATTGAACCTTGCTACTGTGGTTGATGCTGAAACTGCACTCCAGAAGGAGATTTAAAATTTCTCTTTTGGAAGAAGACAGCAGGCCCCAATGCCAAGTGACAATGCTCCTTTGTTTGTTTGTAGATTTAGGGGCTTTTAGCTGCCATATACTGAATGTTTGAGTGTGGTCATTTCCACAGTTAAAAGGAAAAGGACTGAAAGTGTGTTCTGGTTACTCCTTAGCAAGTGAGAAAGTCTATGAAGGTTGCAGAAGGTGTGTAGAAAGTTGTAGGCCTATAGAAAGCTAAAGAAAAGGTTTGTGAAGGTTGTATAGGGCATAGAAGGATATGAAAAAAAAATTTTTTGAAAGGAAAGAAACCTCAGTGCTTGGGTTCAGTTATTCTTTGATTTACGTTTTGTTTCTTGTTTTCTGATCACTGGGGACTTGGGGAACATTGCTGTTCTGTGTATATTGGGAATCCTCTGCCATTTGGGGCTGGGTGCCATCTGGACCTCATAAAAGTTGTTTGTGGTACTGGTTTCCTGAGAACATGCCTCTGTTGTTTTCAGCTTTGTGCCATTTGGACCTAAGAATGGTTGTCTAGTGCCAGTGAGAGCCAGCTGGGGCGAGAGAGCATGTCTCTGCCACAATATCAGTTTGTCAGAGCTCATGTCTGTCAGGAGACCAGTGAACACAATGGTGGCAAGAGAATGCCTTGGGGCTTTGTGCTGTTGGTGCCAAGTAGAATACAGCTGGTGAGAACATATCTCTGCTGTTTGGGGTTCATGCCATTTGGACCTAGGAAGGTCATCTGGTGCCGGTTAGAGCCAGCTGAGGCAAGATAATGTCTTTACCATTGGGGCTTCATGCTATTTGGGACTTGAAAAAAGTCTGTGTGACTGGTTAGTGTGATTGGTTGGTAAGGACCAAGATTCTAAGGCTAGCCCCACCCCCACCATTTTGAACTGTTTTTGCTCTATATTTTTTGTTTTGTTTCTGTTTTAAAAAAGAAATAGAGGTTTTAAGGGTTAAAACTTCACATTAAATTAGGAACTAATGAAAGATGTAAGGCATGGAAATGCAATTTGGGTAGATATTGAAAGAAAAAGGATTTTCCCTTTTGCTTTGTATTTTCACCCTAGTTCATCTTTCTAGAATTTGGCATTCTTAATGATGAGTAATGATATAAAGTTTCTTTTATATGAAACCAATAAGACCAGTTTCAAATTATGGTTTTAATAACCAAGACTTTGACTGGAATGTTATGCCTCAAGGAGGCATGCTTGGGCTCTGATTGTTACCAGAAAGCCTGGAGGAACTAAGAATGACTTTGGAAACTAACAAAAGCCTATTGGAGAAATGGCCTGGTAAATTTTTGGTCATGTCGTTCATGGCAGTCTTTCCAGGGAAGGAATGAAGGTTTCTTTCCTGAAAGATGGCAGGGAGGATACTTAAGTCTTTGATGGAAACCTCAAAGACTTGATGAATATAGGTACTGCAGGCAAAGATGAATGGCAGGTGTGGGGGCTTGGCTTCTGTGCCCTGAAGGGTTGACTAAGGATCAATCTAAAGGTTCCTTGTGTAAGTTCCAGAAAGCAGATTTGAACAGTCTATCTGATCAATTGTTGTTCTTGGTGTTTTTATGCTAACAATGAGGCAAAATTGAAAACTGGTAGTCTTTTTGATGACAATGAGCGTGATCTTAGGGAGAGGAATCAAGGTTTAAAGGAATCACAATGGTCAGTCATCAATATCAGATTCTAGTGCTGCTGTCTTCAAAGTTTGTTTTCACTTGAGAGATGAACTGGTTTCACTTGATGATATCAAATTGTCACTGCCTAGTATCATTTCAGCAAAGACCTTGCAACTGAATGTCTTTTCAAAATACAGTCTTACAGACATAGGTGTGGTGTCAGCCTCACTTAATAAGCCAATCTCCGTCATCACCTCCTGGGACTCAGTGAGGTGTGGCAGGAATAAACTGTTGAGTTGGTGAAGTATGGGTGGCTTCTTGGCTTTACTTTAAAACTGCTTTTGTTTTCTGCCATAATGGTTCAGCTAGAAGGGGTCCAGAAGTGTTAATGGGGAGAATCTCAGGATATTACCCTCAGCCTAATGTAAGTAGGAGGCATAGGGCTTTTGACAGGTGTGACACTCTTTGCAAATCTTCCTCCAAGGAAGCCACTTTTTCTTAATTAGGGGCACTGTAGAATTAGTCCCTACCTTTTGTTATTTAGTTGTTATCATTTTGATTGTGTCTGCTAACACTCTTGCAAAATCTGTCACCTCCAGAATAAGACAAGGAAGCCAACTCATCTAGTAATACCATCTTTGGACACTGCATATGCCACTATCCAGGGACACCACTGACCTGAATATTGCAAGATCTTTCTCCCTTGTATGATGACTCCCCTCCACACCAGACTCCCTTTTGTTAGGGACCTCTGTACCAGAAAATAGGTAGGACGATGCTCCATGGCCAGCAGGAAGTAGTTACAGAAGAACGAGATCTTCATCCATCTGTTCCGAAAACTAGGATGACAAGCTCATGACCCAGCAAAAAGAGGCACACAGGGCTGGTGCCAAAAGCTGGGTAGGTGACGAGATGGGAGAAATGTACCCTCCCATCCACTTCTGCTGCTTGGGGAATGTGGGGCAGTTTTAAAAAGAGGAGCACATGGAAAACCTGTGCTTTTGCTC
>PVKM010035267.1:0-15243 GCA_004027735.1 Carollia perspicillata | reverse complement strand
GGTTCAGAGGGTTAAGTGAGAAAACTAACGAGGGGCACTGAATAGTGCCTGCTATTCAGCAGGTTCAAAATCTGGGCAGCTCTTGCGGCTGCTGTTATTAGCATATTCATGATCATCTCCATCACCAAACCAGGCGACAGAAGACAGCCCACAGCCACTACTTACCCTCACTGCCGCCTGGGTGTTGATGCCTCCGACCTTCCATTTCAGGGGCAGTGGCAGAGAGGGCTTGCTTCTCAACATTCTTTCCCTTTTTAGATCAAACTGTCACTCTACAGGTTAACCTTCAGGTTAAGGTGTTTGGTGTCTTTAGGGAGCTCCTTTATTTTATTTTTATTGAACTTATGGGGGTGGCACTGTGAATAGAATCATGTAGGTTTCAGGTGTATGAATGTATAATACGTCATCCTTATGTTGTGTGTTCATCGCTCCTAGTCGTCTCCTTCCGTCACCATTTATCCCCCCCCTTTACCCTCCTCTACCTCCCCTCAACTCCCCATTCCCTCTGGTAATCTAAGGAAAAGGTTTTAAAAAGTGGATGGTGATTCTTTAAACATTTTATTCATTGTTGAGTGTGGGCCCGCAAAGCAAAGGGTCGCCAGTTCGATTCCCAGTCAGGGCTCATGCCTGGGTTATGGGCCAGGCCCCCAGTAGGGGGTGCACGAGAGGCAACCACACATTGGTATTTCTCTCTCTCTCTTTCTCCTTCCCTTCTCTCTCTAAAAATAAATAGAATCTTTAAAAAGATAAAAATTTTATTCATTGTGGTAAAATGCACACAACATAAAATCTACCATTTTACCCATTTCTGAGTGTATATAATTCAGTGGCATTAAATACATTCCGACTGCTGTTGGACGGCAATATCCTGAAGGGCGATGCTTTTGGCTTTCCCACGAATGACCCGCAGGACACTTTCCCCCTGGAGTCCAGTGGTGACCCTGACAGTGACCGGGCCCCCCGGGCGATGCCTAAGGATCTGCTCTGGTTCAGGTACCGTATACCACATGCACCTTCCACGCCCTGGTACTAACTGAGATTTACCAAGATCTTGGTCTAAGTCTCTTCACATCATAAAAACATTTATTTTCACGGACAATGAAATCAGATGTTGGCTGGTGAGAAGCGAATTGTGGCTGTGTGGATGTGTAGTTACAACATGAAGTCAGCCCTGATGCTCACCTCCCGGGAGCCACAAGCAGAAAACCCACAGTCAGTCGGTTTTTCAGGGGGTGGGATGCCAGCACGGAGATAATAGCGCTATCACTCGTCTGACTACTTGAACCGCATGAACTCCCACCGCCTCTGTAACTTTTAAAGAGCATTAGACTAGAGAACATTTACGAAGGAAAAGTCACAGCCATGTAAGAATTTCCCTCTTAGTGTTAGAAAAAATTCTGTTTTCATCCTATCTTCTGGTTTATTACTACAATGGCAATGGTTTGTCACTGGGATGACACATATATTAAAATAAATATATACTATACACTTTTAAAGTTAAAACTGCAACTCCCCAAAAAGCATTCTAGTTATCAATGAGGAAGACCTGGAAAGAAACAGAGGGTTTCATTCCCCCCCCCCCCATGCTCAGATGGGAGACAGGCCTGTTCCCACGCTTCCCTGCTCTCAGGAGCGCACCGCCCGGAGCCGTCTCGCTCACGGCACGAGGTTGCTGAGGCAACACGTCCTCACTAAAGCTCTTTGAAAGAAGTGAAATTCAATTCTCAACTCTGAAAAGTGTTATTATTTTTATTTACTCACGAGTTTCTAATTCTCTGTAAATTTAACATAGTCCAAAGTAAGCAATAAACGCACATTACTAATTACTCATAAAACGAAGCCATTCCTCCAGAAAGAGAGAGAAACTTCACAATTTTAGGAAGGACTGGTGTAAATGGAAACAGATGCTTTAATACTATGAAGGGGTACAGAGAAAGCTTACAACGTACACAGCCCTGGTGACGACGGCCTACTGCGAGTCGGGATAGTGCAGCTTTCTGCCCCTTTCTACTGCAGCTGACTTAAGTTTCCGCCCAGTTTATCATGGGATGTTTTCATTTTAATTAAACAGAAGACGTGCTAGTTGATTCTTAAGCATTTACATTTCACAAAGAGCTGAATAAACATAGAAATATTAATTACAAGCAACTTAAAAATTTCAAAATCTAACTTAAAAACTTGCCTCTTTGCCAAGTAAAATTTAACTTCAGGCTTTCTCATTGTAATATACTGACATTTACTTTCTAAAACTTCAGTTATATAAAATTTTAAATTATTTACTAACTCTTAAGAATTCAAACAATAAAATCTAACGGTAAATCATGAAAATCCTTCTTTCCTACTTTATACCTCCAAATTCTAACTCCCCAGAGGGTAACTGCTTCTTGGCAGTTTGGTATGTATATTTCCATGCTTCTATGGATTTATAGTCAAACACACATGTGTGAAGGTGTTTATGGCCAGTTTTGTTTTTAACAGATCAAATTACACAATATTGTAGATTTTCCTTTTTCTCTTTCTCACAGCTGCATGTATTTAATATTCTATTGAACTATTCCCTAGTGATGCACATTAAGAACTTTTCCCGTTTTTTGCTATCATAGATAACGCTGTGGAGTATTTAGTCCTTGTATGTATATCCATCAGCACCGTGACTTATTTGCGCAGGATGGATTCCTAGAAGTGAGACCGCTGGTCAGAAGTTATGTGCATTTTACATTTCGACAGTACCTCCAAAGTGTCCTTGAAACATGTACCAATCCGTATTCCTACAAGTAAATCTGTATTTACTTGTTGATTTCTAGCTCTTTTATATTAGGGATGCTAACTCACCGTCCATTCTATATCCTGTAAGATTGCTATCTGGTAACAATTTATGGTGTTTTCAACATAGAAAATTTTTTATGTAGTCAAATCTGTTAATATTTTTTCCTTTGTGACTTTTGTGTTCTTATCTTCCTTATAAAGGCTTTTCTCCAATACCAAATTTTACTTTAGAATGTTCTTGAGTTTTGGTATGTTTTATTGAAAGCAGTTTTAAGTTTTGTTTTTACTGTTTATGCTGTTAACAGTTGTTCCTGCTTTTCTTCCCTTCCCCCACCTCTGCCCAGCTCCGCCCTCTCCCCACCCCAAGCCAACCCCCGTATTGCTGTCTGGGTCCATGGGCTGTGCATCCATGTTCTCTGGTTAATTCCTTCACCACCTTTCATCCCCGTCCCCCTCCGTGGCAGCTTTTTCACTGGATAGCGAATTCTAGTTGAGTTTTCTTTTAGTGCTGTTATGATGCAGTTCCACTGACCTCTCGTTTGCATAGTTCCTGACTGGATGTTTGCCGTCATCATTATCTTTGTTTCTCTGTATTGACATGACCATTCCTCCCACCGCCTCCATGGATGCTTTTAAGAATTTCTTTTTACCACTCTTCAGCAATTTGATATGATGTGCCTAGGTGTGATTTTATTTATGTTTTTTTATTTGAGGTTCACCAAACTTCTTGGATATGGGTGTAAAGTTCTCATCAAATTTGGGAAAATATCAACCATTATATAGTCTCCTAACATCTGTACTAGCTCTCGGTCAGTTCTGAGTGAGCAATCATGCTCCTTTGCATGTGTCACGTTTTCTTGCTTCTTTGCATGCTGCTGACCTCTGACTGGGTGCCACACAGTGTGGGTTTCACCTTGCTGGGTGCTGCATGTTTCTGTGGTGCAAGACTGAAAATGAAAATCCAGTATTACGTGCTGCCTTGACCTCCTGGGAAAACTGGGAAGGCCTCAAATGGGAAGGCCACACACTCCTCTTCCGATTCTGTTCCTATGGATAAGGGCCCCTAATCAAATAATTCTCCTTGTCACAGACACAGGGAGCCATTCCTGCTTACCACTGTGTAGTGGACTTTAGTTTCTTGCCAGCCTGTGGAATTATTCAAATAAACCAATGGCATTCTCCCACAGGAACCGGGGAGTAGTCTTGAGACTACAAAAGCCTGCCTCCCGCAGCCCTTGCCTGTTCCATCTGTTCCTGAGTTCAGTCCTCACACAACCCTGCACGGTGTGTGATGCCTCTCCCCAGGCTAATATGTGACTAATAAACTGTTACCAATTTCATCTGTCCAGTGTTGCATGTGTGTGTTTGGCCACACCCCATAACCATAGTGTGGGAATCCATCCCTTACCAACGTGGCCAAAGAGAAAAAAAAAACCCCAACAAAAAACACTATTTCCCCAGACCTGAGCAGTTTCCTCGTATGTACATGCTGATCACTACTCCGCTGAATACGGAAGGGGTACCCCCTGCAGGTCTCTGGGGTTCCCCTTCCCTGTGCAGTTCTCTCCTTCCCTTCCCACACTCTGTCCTGTGAACTCGAGCTATCTCGGTTTCCCGGACTCAGTTCTGTTTGCTCAGCACTTAGTGAGTCTGCGCGGCCCCACCTCGGTTTCCCTTCTGGCACCGTGGCCTGAAAGTCTCCCAGGCAGTGATCTAGGAATCACTTCATTTGTTTCTCATGTGCGAGGGATAACTGCCCCTCACTGCCTGAGTCCTGAAAACCACTGTTTAATATGTTCTGGCTGCCCTTGGCTGCTTCAGGGGGAAGGGCCAATGTCTCTTCTACTGGGACTGCGAGTTCTTCCCATTATTTCTTCAAATGGTGTTTCTTTCCTGACTCCCTGTTCTGGGACTCCAATGACAAATATGTTAGATAGTCTGATGTTAACACAAAGCTCACTGGAGCTCTGTTCATTTTATTTTATTTTGTTAGGCTTTTATTTCTTTTTCTTTATTATGGACAGTTTGGATTACTATGTTCAACCTCATTAGCCCTTTCTTCCACTGCACCTAATCTGCTGTTACTCTCATCGAATTTACTTGTTTAAAGACATGATTTAATATATTAATCAATTTGAGAGACAGAGAGAGAGAGAGAGAGAGAGAGATGTGAGAGAGAAACATTAGGTAGCTGCCTCCCATACATGTACTGACCAGGGATCAAACCTGTAACTGAGGCATGTGCCCTGATCGGGAATCGAACTCCCAACCTTTTGGTGTACGGGATGATGCTCCAACAACTTAGCCACACTGGCCAAGGCCCAATGTACTTTTTATGCCTGATATTGTATTATTTCTATCTCTAGAAGTTTCATTTGCATATTTTTATTATTTTCTGTTTTTCTCCTCATGTGTTGTTCTTTACCTTCTTAAGCATATGAATTTATTTACAGTAGCTGTTTCAGTAATCTTCTCTACTAATTCCAACATCTCTGTCCTTTCTGGGTCAGGTTCTCGGTGGATTAATTTTTCTGCTGGTTATGGATGGTACTTTCCTGCTCTTAAAATACCCAGTAATATTTTACTGGATGTACAACACTGTGAATCTTACCTTGTTGGGTGTTGGAATTTGTTGCACTATAGTTTCTTAAAGAACGTTGTACTGTATTCCAGCATGTACTTAGGAAAAGTTTTATCCTTTCACAGGCCTGCCTTTAAACTTCGTTAGGACAGGTAGCAAAGTAACCTTGAGTGCAGAGCTAATTTACCCCTACTATGAAGGCCATGTCTCTTGAGGACTACATGATTTCCTGTTTATTGTGTGACCTTCCCACTCATACGGAGCCTGATGTGAGCTCCGTAAATTCAGCCTACTGCGCTGTAGAGGTTCTTTCTCTGGCTCCTCCTTCTTACGAGTATAGATCCAAACTTAGGCAATGACTCAAGGAGACCCCTTTACAGATCTCTGGAACTTTCTATGCAGTCCTCCTTCTCCAGATCTCCACCCCACAAACACAAGCCACCTTGGTCTTCCCAAACTCCTATCTCTGTCTCCTCAACGGGGCGAGACTGCTGGGCTCTGTCTTTGCTTCCTTCCTCCCTGCACTGCAGCCCGGAAGCCGCCTCCTGGCAGTAAGCTGGGCAACCGTAGAGTTCACTTCACTTGTCTCTCTCTTCTCAGGGATCCCAGTCCTGGGCTGCCTGTGCTCCAGTGTCTGCTTTTCTAGTCGTTAAAGGCAGGAGTGCAAACATGGTTCCTACCACTTCTTCACGGCCAGAAGTAGAAGTCCCTTCTAATGTATTTTAAAAACATTAAAAACAATCCAGATAACAAAGTATATCTAGTTTAGTGATTAAATTTGCTTGAAGCTCGCTACAAACAGGGTTCCCTTCTACCTGAACTAGACCTAGTCTCTGACCTTCATGAGTTTGTCATCCAGTAAAACATCCGGATGTACTTTAAGTCGTTTTTAATCCTGAGACTTATATCTCATACAAGGTAAGAGCAAAGGAGCATGGGGATGGGTGTAAACATTAAAAAAGGCTTGGGCTTGAAATAAGGCAAAGTTTCCTGGGGAGTTCTTTGGCCAAAAGTGGTTGCAGGAAGGCATTCAGTTTGTGCATTATGGGTGCTGGGAATAAAGAAG
Organism: Carollia perspicillata; assembly: GCA_004027735.1. NCBI lineage: Eukaryota > Metazoa > Chordata > Mammalia > Chiroptera > Phyllostomidae > Carollia > Carollia perspicillata. Next base: position 8,830 of record PVKM010035267.1, on the reverse strand, counting down.
ACTTATACTTCATTTTATAGATAGAGGAAAATGCTAAGTATTTAAATTATCTAGATTATAAAGAGAAGCCTGAAGCAAACAGAAATCATTAAGTTTGACTTTTAATTCATTCTTCCTATTAGTTCTCTTTTTAGAAAGTAAATTCTGTCACATGTGAAGTTCCAAACTCACAAAACTTTGAAGAAACCCCTGAAAGATCTTATTCAATAAATTAATTTGGTTTTTTAGACATCTCAAATGCCAACTCATCACACCCTGAAGAGATAATACGGCCTTCAGATCAACACATCCTGTATATGATACTCATAGCCTTCCAAGTGTTTACAGAGGTCTATATACACTTTATCTTTATAATAATGCTGCGAGACAGGGTCAGAAGTTCACAAATGAGAACACTGATTTATCTGCTGATGAGAAAGCTCGGTAACATTCTACTTTTTCTGACATCTTCAAAACTCCGTGTACTTTGGCTCCTTTGACTCAATATTTTTTGACACCGCAAGGTATGATCTTCACTGTGCTCCCTGCTCTATCTACCCGACATCGGCGAGTCTAGCTAGGGGAGCCACAGGGGTTGCTGAAAAGATGCACGCCCAAGTACGGCACTACGGCTCAGAGAAGGCAGGTGGAAGTGCAGAGATCAGAACAGCAGCTTAGAGCTAAACAGTACAGCCACGTTCCACTAGGACCTCATGCTGCTGCTTTCATTCAAAACACTGCCACCCATACGCGGGACAAGGAAGTCCAGAACATGAAAGTGAGATGATTGTGCTATGCTCATGAAACCGCTTCGGTAACATTACTTACAGGGTATACAGCACTTTATATTTAACGGATTTTCCAAACTAGACTAAAAAAGGAACTGTTTAGCCGGAGAAAGAGGCCGTGGCATTAAGAATGGCAACGGCTCCAACATCACTCACGGCCAAGGCTACCTTTTCAGAGCTGACACCGCAGCCCTTCTGAGAGCTGATGGGGCCGTCCCTGCCCAGCACCAGAAGAACACGAGTTACCACCTGGCACGTGAAGCGAGACGGAATATTCCATGGTTGTACGAGGTCAACAGCTAATTTTTCTGGTTATAGAGATGACAAAACACTTTTGAAATAAAAATAAAAAAGCTTGGATTTCCTGGGCGAAAGAAACGTTAAAAGAAGTTAAGAGTTAAGAGGGAGAACAGCAGGTGACCAAAAAGGATTTAAAAAATAAGGAGAAAAGGAGAACCAGCAGCAGAAAAACCAAGAGGCTGAAATACAGATGGAACAGAAGAGACCAGTTAATAGGAGAAGGGAAAAAGGAGAAGGAACAGCCAAGGATACACACTCCACAAAGCACTGTCCTAAAGAAAGAAGTACCGGACGGAGCACTTCGCTTTGCCATGGGCTCCAGCTCAGTGATTCCTACAAAGGACAGGGCTACACTTCAGCCTTGAGCGGGGAGTCCAATCAGAGCCTGGGGCGGGGGGGGGGGTTGGGAAGGTGGAGTTGTGCATGTGACCTCTGAAAAGACATACAATACGTCAGTAGTTTTTAAATTATTGGAAGCTACAGGAAATAAAGTACGACAGAGTCCCCAGGCTAACCGGGACAGGTCAAAGATGACTAGGAAGCCATTGCAGGATCGCAAAAGGCTGAAAAACATAGCTTTATATGAAGTTCTAGTACCTATGTCTTTGGAAAGAAGATGTGGGTTATACCACTTTTTGGATAACTTCTGATGTGGTTAAGTCTTTTTCTTAATTGCTTTTGCTAGTTGGATTCCTGAAAGAGGCCGTCTTCAGAAGGCAGTAATGAACAAGCAAATGTGAGACGGTGAGCAAAGCCACAGTGGTTCACACTACGTCTGCTATTTCTATTTGCAGGCAGGAGAGCGGCTAATGCTCCACCTTCAGAGTGTCACTCCTCTCTTTAGTTTTCACACCTGTCCCTGAGGACATCAGACAACTAACAAAGCACAGAATAGCTTCATTAAGAAATCGGCTGGGCATAAACCTCTTTGCAAGTCGGTGTGATCACAGAGGGGCCTCCCCAGTGCAGTGTGGGTGCTGTCAGTGGTACTCCGAGAAAGGTCACCTGAGAGAGAGATGTGACAGCCACAGGGAGAATTGCCCTGAGATAGAAAAGAGATCAGGGCACCGGGGTCTCTGCTTGGGGGTGGGGTGGGTGCTGCTAAGTGCAGGGTAAGCCCGCAACATCCTGGAGGGGTGTGTTATACTCTTATCAGCTTTTTAAAATATATTCACTTTTTAAACCTACATAAAGTGAAATCCTGCGATGTCATTTACAGACCAGGTACAGGTGTTCCTGACAATAAATATCATTAGAATGATTCCATTTACCAACAACAAGCCTACAGTATTCACAAAAAGTCCACCTTACAGATGTGGACTGCATAGGAACAGAAACTCAGATTCAAAATAAATTAGCCAACAAAGAAATAGCACTTAAGAGTTTCAAAAGTGGCGTATGGGGAAGATCTAAGAGAATTACACAGACCACAGTCAGCAGACTAACAATCTCATCATTTCTGCATGTTTTAAATGGCAGAAAAGATACCTGTGGCCGATCCCCACCCGGAAATAAGGCCTCAGGCCTTTCTGTTTGTGTGGAGACCAAGACAAGACAGAATAGCTGGACAAGAGGCACGGGACACAGAAGACTTGTTGGGATAAGTCTGCTGAGCAAAGCCTGACACAGTCACGTCTCTCCCGACGGAAGCAGTAAACACACTGGGTAGTTATGAAATGTGCTCCTTGAAACTACCGCAAGCAAAAAAATTAATCTCCTATTTATTATACATGCCTCTGCCAATGAGAGTCAGAGGATTTGCAGTAACATACATTTACTCTATAAAATAATCACACAGAAACAGAATAAGCCATAATAAAAAGCATGAGTAGACGTATAGGAGAGAAGCATGTATAATTAGCACGTATACTAACTATAAGGGTTAAGACAGTTATTGCGACTGAGCATTAAGTTAGTACTGTGCTACCTGATGGCAAAAATAAAACAAAAAAATTGTAGAAGGAAAGAGGACTACTTTTTAAAGAGTAACAAACTTATTAATGGTCTTTAAGTGTCAAAAAAAATCACCAGGAGATGTTATCTAGGGAGACAGGAAAGACCTTTGACTCAACACACACAATTCCGCCTTGTCCTCTTCTGGGAACGCAGTTGTCAGGCGTCCACAGCGGTCCAGCGTCTGACAGCATGGGAGGCCGTCCTGCAGCACAGCCCCTAGCAAAGCTCGGCTGCCGCGAGCCCCTGGCAATGGGATTGTTGACCTTCATGCCAAAAGGTCAGGAAAGCACCCAGTCTGCATGTGGCGTGTGCCCAGACTGCCGACTGCCCAGACTTTGTGCGGGGAGACCCGATGTTCTAAGAGGTTGTCTAAAAGGAAAAACATGTCAGCAGGACTGTGGTGGGTCCACATGTGCTAAACGTGTCCGTGACGGCAGCAAGTGTGCTCTGCTTACTGAGGAGCAGACAAGCACTGTGAGAGTGCGGGAGGCACAAGGCCAGGGTCGGCAAGCTAAAAAAACGAAGCTTTTCTGAGTAATACAAATAATGAGAAGGCTGAGAAACGTCCACGATTCTTACATACTTCTTTCCCTATCATTAAAAAGGGACTTTTTATTCTAGGATGAGAATTAATCAGAGTCCTTTTTTACCACTGTAATCTTTATGTTTTAATTATCTTCGTTTAAGAAGTAATAAAGAAAAAGTTAATTAAAATCAAGACTAAATGTTCATGACTCTTCAGAAATTCCTCAAGTAAAAGGAAAAGATAGTCTTTTAATCATTCCTTGGGTAAATAGTTCTGAGTAAAAGACAGTCCCCTCTGAGTAAAGAATGATGTTTATTTAAATTGAGGGTGTGCTTCATTTTTTTCATTTCTCATTTATGTTTAGATCAAGAAAAACGGCTCAAATACAGTTTAGAAAATTCTAACACTAGGAAAGACATTCATTAGTTGATGTTAGTGGAGGAGGGCTTCGTTTTTGGGAAAGTATAGAAGTTGTTAAGTACTGATCTAGATACACCTTTTCCTTTTTGGTGTTCCTCTTAACCAAAAATAAATCACTGGTGATTTCTAAAATGAAAAAGACTACAACGGTATTTTTCTAAAAAGTAAATGGAAGAAAATGTGTGTCCTAAGTAAATGGGTACAGCAGTTCTTTAATGAGCTCAAATGCCAAACCAATAAATTAGAGGTTAATGTTGCGGGGATGGCAACAGATTCATAACAGAAAACAGGCTGCAGCAGCTATCTGTGTCTAGGTTTGTATTAATTAAGGGGCAATTAAATATGCACAGGCACTCAAAACCAGGGCTAAAAGTTGAGGTTAGTGTGTCTACACGTACACTAAGGTCATAAGGAGAGAAATGTAATCGACAAACACACTTTGCCTAGTTTCACCAACTTTGAGTTTACAAAGCAAAGAGCCTCAAATGAAAATGAAATACTTCTCTTTAAAGGATAATTGATTTAGGAAAAATCTAATAAGCATGTATTATTTTTATGAGACAAACAAAGATAATTCCATTTTGAAAAAAAGAAAAATCGAATACAGATACATTATCAAAGGAGTGTATTCAGAACCCCCCCCCTTTTTTCACCTAAGCTACCCTCCCCCCACCATGAAGACTATGAATATTGTTTCCCCAATATTTTGGGGAGTTTTGAATTCCCCATGTGCAATTTCCGAAAATAAATCAAAGGCTTCTTAGTTATAATAACTGCAACTTTAAACCTCCTTTGACTCAAAGAGAAACCCTTTTTACTTGAGACATCAGAAGCAACCTGATGTCAATCTGTCCCTACGCAGTGTCGCCACAGAAAATTTTTTCTGCATTCCTGTTAAGACCGCCTGTTTTGAAAACAGGCAGGCTTATCATTCGCCCAACTTTTCAGTTAAAGAGACTGCTCCTTACCAGCTCTCCAGGAACGGGGTCCGTGCAGGCACGGTCCCTGCTGCAGCAGGAAGCAGCAGAGTCCTCTCAAGTTCCATTTCCGCCCCTTTCATCAGTCAGTCCAACAGCTCACAAAGAGTGTGAGCAGTCTATCTACACGAATATATCTGTGTTGAAATGGTTAACCCTATATTATGTTCCCCAGCCCCTAGGAACCACTGTCAATTATAAAATTTTAATATTTAGCGACATAATTTACTATCTAACCATAATCCGTGTAAAGCCAACCAATTAATAACAACCAAAGTTAAGGACGACTTACAGATAAGAACTGTACTAGTTGTTAAAGAAGTGGCCACAGAGAGCTGAACAAAGGGCTGTGGGGGTGGAGGAGGAGGAAGGGGCCGCTCTCTGACCTTTTCTACAGCACTATTAAAGAGTCACCGGGAGCAAATCCCTCCTCCCAGTTGCCCGGTGCCTTTGCGAAGAATAAATCTCCTCCCAATGAAGCTGCAGCTGTGCCCACCCTGGGCTTAATCACCGTGTAAGGCTGAGGGTTAATTAGCTGCCATTCTTAGCTCTCTCTGTTGTTCTAATACGGACACGCATAAATCACGGCTGGGAGTAACCGACGCTTGCTTCTTATTCGGAAGGTGACAGGGAGCGAGGGAAGCTCGTCCATCCCGAGTGTTGGTGTTTGGTAGGCATGTGGAGAGCATGGTCACTTGACACTGCCCATACAGTTCTGCCTGTGTGAAGCGGGAGGAACAGAGGCTTTGTGGTGGTTTGTGAAGGCAGAACCCTGCTGCCCGAGGCTCCATTACAAGGTAGCTATATTGGGAAGGCGGATGATAGGGGAACGAAATATACCAGGTGAAGGTCAGAGGCCAAAGAATGCCTTCACAAGGCAAAAAGAGACAAATCACATACCTTTTGAAGATTATACTGCTGGTATATCTAATCTTTGGCAATCAAAAAACCTTTATAATAAAAAATTTTAAACATATGCAAAAGTGCACAGAATAGTATAATGAACCCCCATATACTCATTACTAAGATTCAGCAATTATAACGATCAACCTGCCATCTTCCATACTTCCTGGATTACTCTGAAGCAAATGCCAGATGTCAAGAATTTTATTTGCAAATAGGTCAGTATGTATCTCTACAGGTGAAGGACATGTAAAAAAATCATAAACATAATTCCATTTTATTATGCTTAAAATTTTTCTGGCACTAAATCTTCTTTCAAATGTTTGGTTTTCAAATTTCCAATGACCTCATATGAATCATAAGTTTTGGGGACAATTTTTTAGTGATACAGGATCAGAATTATATTTAGAATGAAACGAGCTCACGACACTTTAGAAAGCAATAGCAGTGGAGTAGGAAGGCAGAACTAAGATTAGTAAAATAGTGCCAGATGAGCTGCGGATTTACACACTTTTCAAAAAAAGAAGGGAGAAGAAGGGGAGAAGTATTTCTGGACATCACGCTGTGTTAAAGCATCTGGTCCAGGAAAAGTGCTGGCTGTGTTTTATCTCATAGTTGTGAGTGTTCTTAGGATAGTTCACTTTGTGTGAGGGAAAATATCCATTATTTATAGGTATGAAGACCATAATACAGGCATATTTTAAATAAACAGATTTCATAAAATTATACAATATCCAAGAGTTTAAAAACACCCACGAAACAGCAGGAAAAAAACCCCATCACAAGATAATGTCAAATAGGACAGAGCTTAAGTTTTATATATATACTTGCGAAGAGAAAGTAGTTACCAATAAGAGCATCCCATGAGAAACGGAAACTGATTAGTATTCCAAACTTCAGCCATTCACGGATCAGATCATGTTTACCAAGCAGGACTAAATTTGGAGAGAATCTGGGAGGCTGGTGCTAAGGAACCTTTCGAGCCTATCATCTTCTCTTCCTCTCTGCCGCCACTCTGTTCCCCAGCCGGGTGTCACAGACCAACTCTGGCAGCTCGGTAATGTCTGACCAGTAAGAACGCTATGTCAGGCTGAATGAATGTCCCAGGGAAGTGTGAATAGCCCTACTAAGGCAGCATAAGACCTACCTTGACCGCTGCAATGGGAACAGAATGGTGCACCCATCAAATGAAAGGGTGGTGAATGCTGGACATTGCCCTCCTCAGAGAGAATCCTTCCCAAGAGTAATACATACAACAGGCACTCTCAATTCAGGATTAGGCTTTTTTCAGGTTATTAAATCCAAGCGTGTCTGTGCCAAGGCAGTGGTGTCGACAAATTACTCACTACTATCTTCTCTCCATTAAATTAAACTGAGTAGGTATTTACAAAACATCTAATATATGCCCATTCACAGTCCTAAATACTCTGGGAAATAACATCGATAAGAATCTATTACTATCTCATTTTAAACTCCCAGGAATTCTGTGATTTAGGTGGGGTTGAAGATAATCTTCATTTTATATAAGAAACTGAGGCTGAGGAAAGTTAAGGCATCAGTGCAAGGTCACAGAACTAATAAACATTAGCTGGTTTAAAGCCTACATCTGCTGACTGTAAATATCATACAATAGGAATGTACAGACCCACGATGAAGCATATAATTTTTGTTTTTGAATGGGTCAAAATTTCTTGAAAGAGACAAATGTAAACTATGAAAAAAACTATGAAAAAGATTTTTAAAAATCAGTTTATGTAAGAATAAGAGAAAGCACTTTTAAAGTTGATAAACTTATATTCTTATGAGAAGTGTACTTTGAGCTGATAGCATTTTTGATATTAAAATAGCTCTAGATATTAAATCTAGGGTGAATAATCAGTCTACGGAGATTGGAAATACGTCAGAAAACAATATGAAATAAAGCCATCAAATAAAAGGATAAACGTTTGACTTCTTTAAGATAAATATTTTAAGACTCTGAAAGTATGTACATATAAATGAAGTGCCAATTAGGAAATGTCTTTTTATGTGTTTAAAAGTATGAACATCTGGTTTCTTAGCACATATTTTACCAATGATGTTCTAGTCTTCCATCAGATGGGCTACCACTAGTTGGTGAAACCTAAGGAATACTATTATATTTAGTGTTCCTTCGGCATATGTAACTGTCCAAGACACAGCAGAAGGACACTCTGATGCACTGAACAGAAATCTTTTTGATTGCTGAGAGAAGGCTTTGGTGGAATGAATCTATGCCTTTAAGCAGGAATACCTGTATAAGAACACACTCTCACATACAAGACGATTCTGGGTGACAGGCCCATGTCAGCTGACTGGAAGACCAAGCCAGCTGCTTACCCCTGGGGTAAGGACTGCCTCTCAGTGCCGAGCTTTCTCCCTTAAAGTTACACTTCATTCCATGTATAAGAAGTGAGGCCTTCTTATTCACTCAGTGCTCAGAAGTGCCTCCAAAGTTTTTTCTTTCTCCCAGCTTTATTGAGATATAACTGACATACAAAACTGACATAAGTTTAAGGTGTACGGCATAGTGACTTCACATCAAAGGTTTCTTAAATAAGTTACTTATCTGTTAAAATAAATTTTTCTCTAAAAAAGAAACATAAAACAACTCTTGCCCCCAGATTTCAGCAAGCCCCAGAGGTACTGTTTTGGGAGTACGGAAGCAGACGCGGTCCCAGGTTGCACCATTTCCAGGAGGGTCAGTGGGTCTAGGCCTCTCACATCACCAACTAAATGCCAACTATTACGACATTACCTCCAAATGAAGTTATACACAGTCACAGAGACAAATGGGATTGAGATAGGAACAATGAGATTATAAGAACAAAGTGTCACTCAGTTTCACTTCTTTTCTTTTTTACAGTTGTCTCTGTTTTGCCCCCACCACTCCCCCCACCCCAGCCACCCCCACCTCCCTTTGATCCTAGCCCCCTTTGGTTTTGTCCATGTGTCCTTTATAC
>PVKM010035266.1:0-15258 GCA_004027735.1 Carollia perspicillata | reverse complement strand
GTTTTTCTAGGCACCAACTTATTTAAAATACAGTATTTGGAGTGACCACCACACATATTTTTTTAAAAAAATCTATGGAAAAATCCACTAATGCACTGGTGCATGAATACACAGTAGCAAATAATTCAAGAAATATAGCAATGTGTAGCCATGTATCTCAAATTAGAATTGAGCTCATGGAAGGTAAAATTAGATGCTAACATATTTTAAAAATCCAAACACAATTCTCTCTCTTTTTTTTTTGTCCCAAGTTATGGAAACAATTACTTCACAAACTAAAATAAAAAAGTTTCAAGCTAAGAGAGAGCAACTACATGCTATTGTAAAAATACCTTTAGGTCACTGGGTTTTCACTAACATTGGAAACAAAAGGTAATCCCTACTCTCAATTCATAATTCTTGAATCTATCTTAACAATTCCTTGAAAGAGTCCCATATAATATGCTTCTTGGTTAACTCTCCAGCCCCACCACATACTTCCCCAATCTCTGACTCTCCTATCGATGTACAATTTCACTTCAATTTCTATAAGCACCAATTCTCTCTTGCCTTTTGGAATTCTTGGTATCAGACTCTGTTGTTACTAAAGTACTTTCTCATCTACATCTTTGCCTTGATGATTTCTACCCACTTTTTTCAGTTTGACAGATGGTATTAAGCTTTATAAGAAAGCTTCTCTGACCTCTCATAGGTAGATCAGGGCTCCCTTTATATATGTACTCCTATAATATGAACGTTCCCTATTCCCTTAGCACACTCTATTACAATCGACTCTTTAGGTTCTTAAGAAGAGAGATGGTTTTATGCACATTCCACCACCCAGCACAGAGCGGGTATTCAATAATGGATTGCTACATGAAGAAACGAGGTCCATAAGTAAGTCTAAATTCTGCCCAGGCATTTTCAGAATCGTTCTGGAAGTACCTCATTGTTTTCTGAGGTTCTCCTGCAATGAGAAATGCACTATTTATGGACTCTACCTACCTATTTGGGAATGGAATTAAATGAAATAATTTGTGGGTTTTGGTTCTTGGTAATAAATATAGTGTGAACAAAGGAAACCTGCAGGTATACAAACCTCATTTGAACTTACATTTTATTTTCTTCTAAAGAAATAATAAGAGGAAATGCTTATTTGCTTTTGATTAACTTGGCTTTTCCCCTAACACATCCTCAAAGGAAAAAAAAATGAACTGAAATCAAGAAACAGAGGTCCAAGGAAAGGAGTCCAATGGAATGCATCAGTGTGTAGGCTTATTATTCTCCAAAAAAGCAACAATTAAACCATTCTCCATTGCTCAGCCATTAGATATGATCACACCTACAACATTTCGGAACTGAAGTTCAGTGTCTTATATAAGATTTGCTTTCTCTGTACTATTCCTTCAAAACTTATGAACAGTATATTTTTAAATATTTTTTAAAAAGGTATGAAGAGTGTGCCAGCCTCTGATCTTTGTGACTCTCCTAAAACAATCCATCACTCCCAGCTCCAGTACCCTTCCTAAATGGAGGTGATCGAGTTAACTATCCTCCATGACCACAGGGCGCAACCCAGAAAACTTCTGCACAACGGTTTCCTTTATTTTCTATGACTTAAAAACACGAGTCCCCAGATCCTTGCACTATGAAGCAGAAGACAGAGTTGCAAATCACAGGGAAGGAAGAGGGAAAAAGAGGTATTCCCCCGACCTCTAATGAAGGGAACTTACAGTGGCCAAAAGGAGAAGCAAACCTTCCTAACTTAGTTCTTCCAATTTTCACTCCTTTATTACCAGCGGGAAGTCATCATTGGCACGGGGGAGGATAAATATGTATGTCGGAAGCCTTTCACTGTTGTTCCTCACAGAAAGCAATAAGAAACACCTAATAAGCAGAGTCATTATCTGAAATGTAGGACAGAGGATATCAGGCCCTGGGAACAGAGGAAGTCAGTTCTGTACCCACCAGTACTTGGTCAGCGGGTTCTGCAACCAGAAATGACAGCTCCTCAGTGCTGTCTGGGGAGGCATGTCTGTGGCTTTCCACGCTTGGACTCCAGAAGAACTTTGATATGTAAGAAATATGCAACAAAAAGTACACAGTAGCCAGGGAAATTCTGTTCAATCTCTGCATCAGGAATGTAGGGCCTGCAGTGTGTGGGAGGCACTTTTTTTGCATTGGCCATTTTAGTATTCATGTCTCCTGTACTGCTTTCTAATAAGTTAAGAATGAAACGGGAGACTGCGTGCAGGAGTGAGAAATGCAACAAAAGCAGTACTGTAAAATAAAAATGAATGAAAGTGCATTTTAACTTCCCTGTTATTATTAACAGTCAAGAGAACAACAATGCCAATTTTATTGTTATTACTTAACATTTCACACTCACAAAAGGGCTTTACAGTCATTTTTACATGTAATTTTTCAATATTTTGTTCTGAAAGAGACTGGGGAGCTCTGTCACTATTCTTAAGATTAATTTTATAATGTTATAGTAAGTGATTTTTCCAAAGAGGAGGACAAAAATGCAGTCTGTGCCAGCGTGTTACCAAAAGAGTCTTTTTGGTGAGAATAATTGTTGCCTTTGTTGTTTGGGTAGATCAAACCACTGGTGGGCTGACTGTTGAATTTTGCTTTCTTTATGTTATACGGAACTACATTTTCATTTATCTCCACTTTAGTCAATTTATCATTATTTAAATGTTTATTATTACTGTAGTGTTTCTAAAAATATATAATTTGTAGATATTTTAATATCGAATAGGATTATTCCCTTTTGATCTCTTATTTATTTATTTATTTATTGTTTATTCTATTATAAACAATAGAAGTTGTCCTAATTTTCCTCCCTTTGCCCCTGTCCTCCCATATTTCTAAAATATAAGTAACACAACAGGATAAGATCTAAGAAAAATTATGACTGACCTTCCTTTTAATTCTATCATGTGTGTGAAGACTATGGCTTCTGCAGGGGAGTATTCGCGCTCCTGCCTCTTTTTAAAAGGAGCGTGTCTGTGTGACAGGCTGTGAAATGCTTGCCCAGGCCAAGTGGGCAAAGGATTCTGAGATTCACAGACTCCAGCTAACCTCAGGTGTTTGGGTTTTGCTTGTTAGCCTATTTGTCAGTCTGTATGGAGATGGCCATTCGGTAACTAAGCAGACCCCAAACCAGGAGCTGCCTCCTGGAGTGGACCGTCATCCTCACCTCCCTGCCAATTAGCTCAGCAGCTGTTCTGGGTCAAAAGAACAGCAGCTGGAAGCTCTGCAATCCCTAATGTTGCGTTACATTTGGGGAGAATTTGGATATTTTCTTATTCCAATGAGAAACATTTTTTGAAATTACGATCAGATGGTCCAAATAATGTGGAAATCTTACATTATTTAGTCAATGTAGCCAAATAGCGTGCCTTAACTCAAAAATTCAGACCAGCTGCAGAAATCACCCCAATAAACTGTGCGTACTTCTCCAGCAAACCTGAAAACTGTGCCTGCGCTTGGGGTCGTGGAGTCACAGGCCAGCGGGTAGCAAACTCTATTTTTTAAAGTACAAGTCTCCATGAAATAAAGAGTATGAGTAGTGTAGACATTTATTTCAAAACTCTGATTATGCTTGAATATAGAAAAAAGTTCAAGACCTTTAAATGTGTTCACATTATAAGAACTTTTCTATACAATATGTCTTTAATTCCTTCCATTTCAAATGTAGCGAATGGAGTCAACAGACACTCCTCCTGACTTCTTAGTAGACTATTACATCCAACATACAGAAACAATGGAAAACAGACTCCCTACTCTGGAGCAGGGGGTCCAGGTGTTGTGCCTGCTGTGGTGTAATTTTTCTCCCCTGTTTGTGGAGCACATCAGTTGTTTGAAGCCTAAGGTGTAAAGGCCTGTGCAGCCCTTGGGCTACTATTGGTAGTGGCGTTACAATAACAGCGACAGTACTTACAATTTACTGAGTTCATGCTAGGTGCTAGATGATTTATAAACACAATTTTGTTTTTATAATACTCAAATTATGATGATTCAGTAAAGTGCCCACGGCTCAAGACTTATATATGATTTGCTTAAGGTCATAGACATGGGTTTAAACCCAGGTGTGACTGATTCAAGTTCATGCTTGTTTACTACATGTCTTTAAGCAAAAAGTTCTATCAGGTACTGGGAAACATTTGAGTAGAGTGACCATATGTGCCAGTCTGTACCTGTTGTCCCAGGATAATTAATACATCCCCGTGTCATGCTCTAAATTGTCCCACTTTGGACAATAGGCTGGATGATTACCCCATCTCAGAACATGGTTCAAAATGAACGTAAGACTTGTCTTAGGTATCGTTCATACTACTGTCATTAATCTTTTTGCCTTTAATGAAGGACTTCAAACAAATAGTGCATTGGACCTGGCCTCACATATTTGGAAAAACAATTGGATTTGTAAAGGAACATCATTTATTGCTCGGGTCTACTATTACCCTGTCCCTGAGCCCCTCTTTCTCTATCTCTCTCTGGAAATCTTTTGTCCTTCCTCTCTCCTCCTCCTCGTATTCATGGTTCATTGTACATAGGCTTTCTCTATTGATCAAGTGTTAGAGAATGAATTCTGTAGTTTTACTTTAGCTTTTGTTTCTGATGAGTCTTTCTTTACAACACAGCTTGGTCATGCGTTCAGATATTTAAGTCCCTCTTTTTGTCAAAAAGAGATTAAAATTATTTTTAGGCATCTCTAAGGTATTTCCCTCTTTGGTTCTCCTTAATCTCGCTGCTGCTGCTCCCCCACCTGTCCACTACGGCCAGCGTGGGTAGGTGTCTGGGGAGCTTCCTTGTGGCAGTTTCTGGACAGCGCTGCCTCAGGTTCAGCTGGCGTAAGCCAGCCCCCAAATGTATTATTTCAAGCACCACCTCATATGTCTTTGCTCCTCTTCTGCTCTCATGGGCAAACTGTTCTCATGTTTCTACTGTTTTAAACGGCTTTCAGTACAAGGAAAGGATGTGATTTTTAAAAAATTGATGAAATATATAACTACTTAAAAGACACATGCAATAAGAAAGCCTAACTTTCCCTCTTGTCAGTTTTAAATGTGTGGCTTTGATTTATGGATCAAAATTGCTCATTTATTATTTTATTTATGTAGCTCTGGGCGATTTTGACAGTTGGAATTTAGTTTTATTGACCAGGGCAGCCACTGCGCCCACGAGGGGCTGGTGCACACAGCCCACTACACTCAGGAAACCATGAGTTTTGATTCCATGACTGAATCAGATTGGGAATCATAACCAATATAACAATAAGTTCCAAATCTCAGTGCCCAAGGCAAGAGGTTTGCTGTAAAACACAATCACCCTTTAAGGAGGGAGGGAGATCTTGGGTGGACGTTTGCAAGCACAGTTTAGTGCAGCGAGGGCAAAGCCACAACTCCATCTGTCCGTCCAAACTGTGGCACAACAGAGGGGGTGTTTCTCTGAAGACCAAGCTCTGCAGACTAAAAATTAATGAGCAAAATGTCTAAAAAGCAAAAGGAATGTTAGTTCCTGAGCCAATAAACTGAACAACCAATTTGATGTGAAAACTTACCAATGCCATTAGCCAACCTTTCACTTCTTGATGGACAAGAAAATAACTAAAGATTTTCTTTGGGAAATATCTTGGTCACCGCCCCCCTCACCACCCCCTGCTCCGCCTCAACACACACAGAAACACAGACTCCTGGTGATTTTAGGCCAGTTTTAATTTAGGCCTATTCCACTACCAACTTGGCCACCTTTGCAATGTTGATTTAATCTCTTACTCTAAATCCCTGGTGCCATATAAACAGACCTCTGAAGAGTCACAAATCAATACAGTGTCTAATTTGATTGGCCATGTTTTCAAATAACTCAAGACAACTCTAACGTGAGATAAACAGGTAGGTTAATAAACAAAGGCAGGCACTCACTTGTGAGTATCTTCCACGTCTTCTTTTCATCGTCGTAGTACTGAACCAGATTACTGGGAAGGCGGTCCGGCCCAGGAGGCAGTCCTCCGACCAATAACAGCATTTTCTTGTTAGAACGAATTCTTCACCCAAAACAGAAGAGGAGATGAATAACAATATTACTGTAGAGCCTTTTCTGTGGCATCGAAATCATAACCATCAAAAGAATGTTCCTTGCTTGCAGATTTCTATATCAATTTTTCCTGTTTCTTCTCCCATTCATGTCTCAACAATTTTTTTTTGAACCAAGCAGAAAAATGATCAGAAGAGCCGCATATCCCCATACTCATGGAATAATAAGCTCCCTTTATGCAATTTGTTAGAGGTTCATTCTAGAACGACCTTTTTCTTATATTATCCCTTTAAATCATCACTCTTCACAGCTGAGTACACATGAAATGCTCTGGAGTTGTACTAAGGTTAAGCATTAAAGTTGCATGTCAAAAATCGTATTAGTCAAAATCATTATTATAAGCCATTCTCCACTCAAAGAACCTTGAAAAAATTAAGGTTATGCAGAGAGTTTGTGAGCCAACTCTTTAATCACCCAGGGAACTTCAAATACAAGTTTGGTGCAATTAGTAGCCTAGGGCTAACTGGGGTGGGTTAACCAGTATGATCAGGACCTTTTGTTTGTTTAACTTAGCTGGGACTTCTGCCTTCATCCCCTTCCCAGCTCCCCCTCCCCTCTCCACCCCTGCCTACCACCCCATCCCCGGGCACCATGGGCGACCCAGCAGCACCGATTGGTAAAAATGAGACTGTGAGGTTGTTTTGAGCCTCCCCAGAGTGGAGCCCTGCCAATGCTTGCCACCGATCCAGCGGCATGAACCTGCTCAACTGTGCAAAGTCACTCTAATTCCCTCCCTCTGTTTTTCCACCTTCTCCCCCAGGGGGCAACCACTGAAAGGAGTGACTACCCACCCATCAAGAACTGGCAATTCACTGCTATTAACCGTGACTGTGATTCCCAGTCTGCCTGGCAGTTCCTAAGAACAGGCCTGCACCGTCTCATATGCAGTAAAAGCTATAGGATGCACCCTGGCCGGCAGACTCGGCCTGATGGATGTACATCCTCAGGAACAGTAATGGATTGAGCACACTTGTGATTGGAGCAGGGAGGGGAGGCCCAGACCCCTACAAGGGGCCTGCTGATTTAACTGTCTCTTTACATGTAATTGAACTTTTCATTTACTTGAAAGGCTGAAGGTGGTGGTGAAAGAAACAGAACAAGCATGATTGAAGGAAAAAGTCAATAAATACAAAAAGGTTCCTCTTGAATAGGATCACAACCCACAGTGTGGCTCTGAGTCTATTGTTACGTATTCAGCTGGCGTTCGGATTCAAGGACGATTGGTGAAGTATGCCCTTGTGGAGAAGCACTGTTTGTTGGTTAAGAACCTAACGTTGGGCGAGTTAACTTAATACAGTTAACAGCATTTCCATGTGAAGGAAGGGAACAAGAGAATTCCTTTAATGAAACTCTGGTATCATTGACTGCATTGTGTATGCCTCAGTAGGAAAAATACCTTCTGAAGAAACTCCAAATAGGGAGTCATTGATAGGAGGAGCCACACTTACAGAAGAATGCCTAATGTGGTATCAGCATGCAATGTTAATTCTGCCACAGACAAAAAACTCAACTTCTCTGCATTTAAAGTACTTGGAATTTGTACCAGTAGTTGGGAAATAAAAACGGAATTCAATAGCAAAGAGCTCCATATGTTGAGGTCTTCAGTGTTTGGGGTGGTTTGTTGAGAGGGGTTAAGGAAACTCCGGGCAGGAAGGGCCTCTCTTTTATGTTGAAGAGATTCATACAAAATTGATGTGTCATATAATCTCCTAAATGCATGGTTACAGAACCAAGATGAGACTATTTTTTAATACTGGAGTTTTAACCCACCACTGGTTTAATCAACCACTCTGTGAGTATAAGAGAAATCAAGATGAGAAAAAAAATTTTTAGGTGTCTGTCAGTTACCTTGTGTAGAGAGACCTGTTCAACTGGAAGTCACGATTCTGTGGCTGTTGTGACATGACATATTTATGTGCTGCCAGACTGCAGATATGGGCAGATGGACCAATATCTGCTCATTAGACATAGAGGAAAGGGCTCATTCCAGTGGTGGTGTTGCTAAAGTAATATAATTAAATCTTTACTACTTGAATATATATACTGTTTTTAAAATGTACTACAGGAGTGACAAAGGGACATAACTGCATGACTCAAATATGTCTGTAAGGTCGTTTTATTAATTAATAAAGGCAGCTTTTCTGGACCAGTCACTGGTGATTTTCAACATTGACCTAAATGGACCATCTTTGCAGATAAAGAGAAAATCTAGAATCTTTGTCTTCTCTGCCCATAGAGCCAGTCATTACCATCTGGTTCCTAAGAACTGGACTGAGACTATCAACATGTAAGCCACCGAACAGCTGGCAAATGGTAACTTCTACCCTGCCAACAATGACATGATTCAAAGGATTAGCTAGCACAGCAGCAATGGAAGCTCTCCACACACTGAGATAAATCTCTACATCATCCAGGCCTCGTCAGGGATTGTGAGGAGGAATTACATGGAAGTAAGGAAATCCCATCTACCCTCATGGGCTGTGTGTTGTCTGGGAAGGAGCACCACTTCAAATTCATTACATATGGACTTCAAATTCATTACATATGGACTTCTTAGTGAGGGAACACACATTCTAATTATTTTGCATATTTTATGTCATTATTCTTTCAATTTGTTATGATATTTTACTTAGAGCGTTTTTGTTTCTACAGCTTGCTACACAATTTCCCAACCCAGTATCGACATTATTTAACTCTAAATGAAGTTTAAATCTCTACCGTGTGAAGGTGAATCACGTAGAAACCAAAAATAGGATAACACATGTGAGAAATAGCATAGTACAGAAGAAAGAACATGTAAAACAACAAACGTTAACTCTCGAAACAGTATGTGGCAGGTGGAAGAGCTCCAACCTACGGAGACAGGAGACAGGTCCTACAGTCGAACAAGTCGCAGAAACTGTTTGGACACAGGCCTTCTACTTTGCCAGGCTAAGGTCTTATTTAAATACAAATTCAATCTTTAATATTTATTTTACTATAACTTCTAATTTAGAACCAGATGAACTGGATTCTGGGGTTAATTACTATGAAGTGAAAAGGAAATTTCTGTGTAAACTCTAAGGTAAATTATTATTACTCAGTCTTTAGATATTGAGAGTATAAAGAGGGCTTTATTTCAACACACCAGATCTCATTATTAAATAGTTAAAAAAAGAAAAGTAATATTTTTCATGGAGATTCTTGCTGAGTTTACAGATATAAATGCAAGCTAATTAAATGGACTTCACTACCTAATTATTATCTTATGACTTTGTACTTTAATTTATTGGCTACCTTTTCAGTCTTGTTATAAGAAAGTATATATTTGGACATTACATAAAACTATGAACCTTTCTGGGTCTGTAAAGGGACCTAATAAAGATTACTTTACATTTCCTAAGAACAAAACCAATGAGAAAAAACATTACATATTTTACTTCGATATAAATGCAAATGTCAACTATTCAGTTACTCCTAGAGAGTAATACATGTGAATAATTCCTGTAGAAAAGTTTCTGTTCCTTTTACAATGTGAAATTATAATAGTGACAATTACCATAATGACAGGTAATAATGATGTGTATTGGATATTGAGAACTCTGATTATTATCCTATTTGTTAGGTATATGTGAACTTCAATTTGAAAACAGCATGAAAAAAGATACCTCGTGAACTAGGAAAATAAAATTAGGAGAATTAACCTGCTAAAGTGGGTTTCAATGATTCTTTTCTAAATAATTCCAGCCGAGCCTTACAAGTTTAATTTTAGATTAGGCAAAATCTACGAACATGCCTCTATTGCATAATTAGAGTTCTTTCACATAGCAACATGGCTTACTTTTCAAAAGCTCTTTACGTAGGAAAACAATTTAGGCAAAATGTGTATGTTCTCTTTGGATATGTTAATATTTCAAAAATACTTCTTTTTACTTATCATCTTAGCACCTCCTTGACTAAAGTAGTATGTTTACAAGGTGAGTAATTAGAGAAATTGAAACAAAGAACTGAGTATGTCATGATTAAAAATAGTATTTGGATGCCTTTGATTTGAGTTCCTAGATTTCTGCATAGAAAAACATGCGGTTAAAAAGGAGATGGGATCCAAAGACTTCCTTTGTTCCATCTCAGTAGTTGCCCAACATTTGCCATGTGTCACATTTGTGAGTGTGCATGCGCATGTGTGTGTGTGTGCCCATGCGCATATGTACTTTGGTTCCCCGGGATGAATGATTGAAGGATGACCTAAAACTTCCTCGTGTAAACAAATTTTTCATCATACTGGTTTCCTAAGTATAGTAAAGTCTCATTTATTTTTATTTCAGTGATTTGGAACTTTACTACTTGGGAAACAGGCCAGATAAAGTTTTTCTTTCCATGATGCATAAAGTTATCATTAGATAGAAAGAGAAGTTTTTGTCCTGGCTGGTATGGCTCAGTGGATTAAGTGCTGTCCTGCAAACCCAAGGGCCACAGGTTCAATACTCAGTCTAGGGCACATGCCTGGGTTGTGGGCCAGGTCCCCAACTGGAGGATGTGCGGGAAGCAACCACACATTGATGTTTCTCTTCCTCTCTTTGTCTCTCCCTTCCCCTCTCTAAAATAAATAAATAAATAAATAAGAAAGAAAGAAAAATTTTAACCTATTTAAGAAATCAGGTAGCCTGCTAGCAGTTTAGAGCTACCAATGTACATTTAGACTAAATTCCCTTTACACATTATAAATAATTCTCATTTATTTATTAAGGAAAATATTCTGTAGTTTTCTAAGCATCCCTGAATCAGAGAATTAGAAGAGAAGTTTGAAGTAATCTAGTTCAATGATTTCCAAGTCTGGTAAGTCAACAGGATCACTGAGAGGATTACAAAATTTAGATTCTTGACATAAATTCTCAGGTCCCCATTATCCCGAGAGATTATGACTCAATGGGATTGAGCCTTAAAAAAACAATAGTTGCACAGTCTTCCAGCTGATTCTAACAGCCAGCCAGATGGGGCAACTGAGTTGGTCTGGTTTTCTATATAATGTGGAAATCCTTTTAATAGTTTTTTCACAAGTAATTATTGTTGTTAGTTAAAAATGTATAATGAGCCCTGGCTGGTGTAGCTCAGTGGACTGAGCACAGGCCTGCAACCCAAAGGATTGCGGTTCAATTCCCAGTCAGGGCACATGCCTGGGTTGCAGGCCAGTTCCCGGAAGGAGACCCACGAGAGGCAACCATACATTGATATTGCTCTCCCTCTCTCCTTCCCTTCCCCTCTAAAGATAAATTTTAAAAAAACCTTTAAAAAATTGTAATGAAATGGGCCTTACTTTTGCAAACCGACTCTGTTTTAGAAAGTTAATGGACAGCTGTGTTAGATAGATTTTTTTCTCCTAATGCTGAGCTGAAAACTCACCCAAGACTCTGGAGAGAAAGAGTAAGCTTTCATCTCTGTGTCACGGGAGCTCTTCAAATCCTGGGAGGTGGTTGCCACACGCCTTCTCTTTCCCATGTTGAAAGTCCCCACTTCTTTCCGAAAAACTTTTCGTTTCCCTCAACATGCTGTCCGCTTCCTTTGAGTATCTCCACACTATCATTGTCCCTTCCAAAAATGGGAAGGTCAGATTGCCACAATATAGAAAGTATGGTTTGTGGTATGGCATATACTATCTTTCAAGGCTTTCTAAAATCACAATAGTCTCTTAGCAGCCACAGCACAGTGCTGGGTTCCTATTAGCTTCCAGCTCACTACAAATAGAGATTTTTTTAAAAGCCAAGTGTTTTCAAGCCAGGTTTTCCCTATCCTCTATTTCTTCTAGTTAAACATTTCCAACACCAAGTGCATCACTATTTGTAGTGTTTTTTTTTTAATAGTGTCTACTGGTTTAGGCACTTTGTTTTGATTCATTTATTCTTTAGTAATTACTGAGCTCCTACTATGTTTCAGGTCCTGTTCTGAGTACCAGAGGTACTGGTGGGAAGGAAAGGGATAAATTCCTTTTTCCTCATGGCACTTACCCCATCCAAGTGGGGAAATCTACTGAAAACATTATGGCTTTTGAAGCAGGACAACCTGATGGTTAAGGGCGTGAGCCTCAGCTAACTTGAGACACCGGGCTTCAGCTTTTCCAAACTGAGTGACCTTGGGGCAGCTTCTTCGTTCTCTTTAACTTTATTTATAAAGTAGGGAAAACAACAGACCCAAGATAGCTTTTTTAAAAAAATTTTCAGGACTAAAAGAAATAATATGTGTAAAACATTTAAAACAGTGCTAAATAAATACTATCGTCCTCCTCATCCTTATTGCCATCATCATCAGTATTAGCTACACCTTTGTGTAATTTGCAGGCATGACAAGCAAGTGGCCCATGTCTCCATGTACAATTTATTACTTAAAAACAATCGAGTTGCATTTCCATTGTTCAGCTACTTTAATTATCCTGACTCTTTCTCTCTGAAATGATACTAAATCATTGAGGTTTTTACTCTATCATTCTCCATACATGGTCTTTAGGAGAGTATAGGCTTTCTTTCCTTTTTTTTTGAAACATAAAGTTTTGATGAAAAAAAATGAAGTGGTTTTAAAGTGGCAAAGTAAACTGGGGTGAATAAACATTATCCAATCTTTCAAAGGCCAAGTTAATTTTAACAGTCATCCAGACCTGGATTTATATTTTCTTTCTACCACTTCATTGTTTATATCCTTGGGCTTGTATTCAACCTCTTAAAGCCTTGGTTAACTCATCTGTGAAGTGGGAATTTTTTGAGGGTTAAGTGAAGTCATCTAAGTGTAATGAGAAGATCAATCTTTGCTACTTGTAAAGAAAACCACCTTCTTCGACAAATAAAAGCCACTTTGTGCTATTGATGCCTCTCTGCATAATGAGGGGAGATAAAAATTAACACTCCAACATAATCCAGTAGGGAGAGGCTGGGGAAGATTGGAATGTTATAACTCTTTCCTATAACTTTCTGATTTCAGTGAACTTGACTAACCCTATGATGGCTCAGCATTTTATACAAGCAGTGCCTGATGGGCAATTTCACATCTGGTGGGACAGTAGTGATGCACAGTGGTGAGGAGGAGGCAGGAAAAGAGCCAGGAAGGTGCAAACCCCAGGGATTCACAAAAACCGGGATGCGTTTTGGCTTTCCATAGGACACAAGGTTGTGGAGCTCTATAACAATTTTATCAGATCTTTATCAGATCTGGGATATGGGCTACACACGGAAAATATTTACGGAGTTACCATAGTAATCAATTGAAAATGATCATTATAAACCTTACAAATCACTTGGTTGAAAATCAATCCTTGGAATTTTGGCATTTTTTTTAGTGCTTAGAATCCTTGCAGATACCATAGATTGCACCGTTTTTAAATAGCCAGAATACAGGGTGGGGCAAAAGAAGGTTTACAGTTGTTTGTATGGAAAATAATACAATGATCAATACATAATAATACAAGAGTAAACTCTGTGGGTTGTGTGCTCACAACTGTAAACCTACTTTCGCCCCACCCTGTATTTACTGCATAGACTTGTTTTATAGAAATACAAACCATTAGGCTCCCATAGCGGCACTGATCCAGATCTCATTCATTAATTCAGTTTACTCACTCTCTTGGCTGCCCTGTCTCTCTGGTAAGGAAGTCATTGAAACCTATGATCTCCAAGTCACCAAGCTTTATGGTAATCTTGACTCTTCTCCTTTTTTTCGCTATATTTAATGTTTACCAAGCGCCCTGAATTCTAGAACTGTGATGTGTCTTTGATCCGTCTCTTCGTCCCAACCCCACTCCCACTAGCCCAGTTCAGCTGGGCTGGCTCTCCCTGAGCTGTCGCTATGGCGCTGCCTTTGCCATCTGAACTCCTGCTCCTGTCGAACCGACCCAACCTACTTTGTCTGATGAATTTCAGCAAAACCGGACATTAATGATCAACTCCAATCCCCTTTTCCAAAACTATTAAAAAATTCCCTACATCCTACCACCTATAAAATACAAGTTTCAACCTCCCTTCTCTCTCTCTCTGCCTCTGCCTAGGTCTCTCTCTTTCTCTCTCACAGGTAAATGCCTTGCTTGAGAGTCTTTTCAGGGATAAGAGTTTCTGAGTGAAGGGTTGAGAAACTTGAAAGAGGAACTTCAGGTGGAAACTGCTTAGACCATGGGGGAAGGTAAGCGGAGGAGCTCCCGAGTGGTCGGCCAGGAGGAGAGTTGGAGGAGCGGGCGGCCTTCCCTAAACTTCCAGCTAGAATGGCGCCCAGAGTCCCCAGAGGAGAGCGGCTACCCTTTTTTTAAAATTTCCAGAGAAGTAAACTCCCTGGAGAATTTGTTCCAGCTGATTTGCTGTTGTATTTAGGTTTCTTTATCATAGTTGTTCTTGGTAATTACACAGCAGCTTTCATGGGAAGAGCCTTTAAATAGACCTGATAATGCCTCTCTGAGGTAGGTAAACATAAAGTATCATTATCCCCATTTAACAGATGAAAGGATAGAGGAAAAAGGTCTTGGGCACCTTTTCCAGTGCATCAGGATGGGTTTCATTTCCTCCATTGCACAGAGGAACTCTCTCCAGGGCTTTCCCACGCAGCCCTTCTGCGGTTCTCGGGCGTGGCTGGAAATGCCTCCGCTCCGGTCTCCTGACGTTTCTCCCACCTGGAGTCTGGCTGTGTTGTGACTAGAGAGTGGTCAGTCATGTACATACTTCATTTGTGTAAAATGAAGTAATTTTAAGAATTTGTTTGATCCTATTATAAAGACAATGTATGTTCACTGAAAAAAAATTCTGACTATACTTAAAAGCAATATAGTAGGTAGGCAATAAATACTTTCTGTATGATTGGAGAAATGATAAATAAAAAAATGACTTGGTGAAAAGAGTCCAAGTCATTCGTAATCACAGGGATCACCCAGGAACATGTCATTACAGATTCTTTCTCACCCTTCCTTTTTTCCCATCTGTTTTAAGGTCCAGCCAGCAAGTGTAGTGGTAGAGGGGGTGTCAGAAGGCAAAAGGGAACAAGAAAAAGGCCCATTTCTGAACTCCAGGGCGGAAGAGTCAGAAGGTAACACACTGGGGAATGGACAGTCTTATTGACCAACTCCCAGACCTAACCTGCTGCCTCCACCCAGCCCTGCCCCAACCCCCTCTGTCTTTCATCCCTACTCCAGCATGTCCAAACAATCGGTCTTGCTGTTGCCACACCACCGCA
>PVKM010035265.1:0-15259 GCA_004027735.1 Carollia perspicillata | reverse complement strand
CCCAGGCCCGAGCGCCCCTCTCGCCGCCTCTCCCACTAGCTCCCCACCGCGCTCAGACCCGAGTCTGAGCTTTTCGCGGTCATCACGAGGGACTGCAACGTTTGTGTGGAGGCCGCAGCGTGTCAGAAGGCCGTGTGCGCGCTGCGTGTGCGCAGTGGGCGGAGCCACGGGTCAGGCTCTGGAGCACTTTCGGGGCGGGAGCACTCACAGGGGACTCGGGGGCTCTGGGAACCGCGGGAGCCAGGAGGGCTTCCCGCTGGCAAGGGGGTGGCAGTGGGCCAGTGGGGACACTTGGAGCCTTGGAAAGCGATCGCAAAGGACACTGTTGTGTCCCCCCAAGAGATGTCATTGAAGTCCTAGTGCCCCCTCCCCATGAACGTGACTCTGTTTGGAAATGGAGACTTCGCAGATGTGATTGGTTAAGATGGGGTCAGGCTGGGGTGGGACGAGCCCAGCCCATCAAGACTGGGGTCCTCCAGGAGCAGAGCCGGAGCCAGACAGGGAGAGGAAGGTGGAGACAGACTTCGGGGCGATGGGTCTGCAAGCGAAGGGTGACAAGACTGCGGGTCCCTCAGAGCTACGCGGAGGCGGGGAGGATCGTCCCCCAGGGCCTGCAGAGGGAGCACGGCCCTGCCCAGCCCTGACCTTGGCCTTGTGGTCACTACAACTGCGAGGAGGGAAGGGATTTGGTCGTGTGAGGCTGCACAGTCTGTGGTCCTCTGTAGGTGGACACCACCTGGCTGTCCCTAAGCTGTGTGGCCCAGTCTGGCTGAGGGTGAGCCAGGCCTGGACAGACTGGTGGCCTTTCTATGTGTGACCGGCATCAGGGGTCAACAGCTCGGAGCTGCCTCTGGACATTTGCGAACGGACTCCAGGAGAGTGAGCTCCTCCCATTGTCTGGATTTTCTGCTGGAAGGGGACTCTGGAAGACTCGGTCAGGGCGTGGCCTGGCCTGGGTGGGCGGCAGCCACCCGCCGGCCTGGTGCATGCGCCCTGCTCCTTCCCTGGTTCTTCCAGAGAGCTGGCCTGTGCGTGGAAAGCCTGGGGTTTCACCAGGAAAGACGCTCCGCGCAGCCGGGGTCGCCCAGTGTGCCCGGGACTGCCCACCGGGAGTGCGAGGGGTGGGCAGGGCCACTCCCTCTCCCAGCTTGCACCTGGCCCGCACCCCTTGCCCCCCTTGGCTTGAAGAAGCCCACTCTAGTCTCTGCCCCTGTCGCCACCAGGCTGTCTGCTTTGTGTCTCTTTGCCACCTCTGATACGGACACCAGTCACCTCGGGCCCCCCTCCAGTGTGACCCCATCCTGTCCACTCACATCTGCAGCGAAGGCCGCATTCTGAGGTCCTGGGGGTTCAGGGGTCAACATGTCTTCGTTTGGGGAGGAACACAACTCAATCCCAAACACTAACCTAACACACGCCCTCTTTAACTCCTTGTTTCTCGTGATCAGGGGGCCGGGGCTCACCAGGACTGGGGGCAAAGGTGAGGCAGGACAGGGCGCAGGGCACCAAGGAGGAGCCACTTCCCCAGAGACTGGCTTCCACCTCCAGTTTTCGGCTTCAAGGAGGAGTCGGGGGCAGGAGCGCGGGGGACCGGGCGTCAGGTTTCTCCTGGGCCAGTGGACTTCTCGGCAGTCTTTTCTAGGGATGGATCTGGCTGCGGACCCGCGGAGCCAGGAGACGAGCCGCCAGGGCTGCATCCGTGATGAGGGTGCCTCTGCCTTCCGCCGGCGCCAGGAGCCCAGGGGGCAGCTTCCAGCTTCGGAACAGAGCGGCCTTATCACCGCCATCAGACACTGGCGAGTGCCAGCGTTCAGGTGGGAAGACTTCAAAGTGAAATTTAAGCACCGCCTCGCAGCGATGAAGCCAAGCTTTTCCGCATCGGGCGGGGGCTGGGGAAGGGACGGGGCGGCCCGTTTTATTGTCTCCTCACCGAGCTGGGCATAACGTTACCTGGGTTGACGGCTGAAGTTTCACCAACGCAGACAGCCGACCAGATGGGACCCACCTCTCCCCCCGACCCGGGGTGGGGAAGTCAGGAACTCCCAGGGGCAAAGGCCCGGGGAGACTCTGTCGCCACAGCCCGGCCTGGGAGAGTGTCACCTGTCACGGACCAGTCTTCACAAAGCGTGTGTTGCAGCCCCCTGCTGACCTGCAGAGGGCCCACCACGGGCCAGCAGTGTCCCTGTTACCCAGGCTGGTGCTCCCCCGGCCCCCCACACCCCACTGTGATGCTCTTGCAGGGCGACAGGTGCCTCGTGCAGACTTCCCACACTGGGGGCTCTGAGGGAGGGACACCTCTGCTCCCACCCCGAGCTCCCCGTTTCTGACCGGCCGTGGCCAGGGCACGGGCCTTCAGTAGCTGTGAGGTGTTGCTGTGTGACCATGTCCCCAAACTGCGAGGCCTTCGGCATTTTTGCAAATGTCGAATTCACACAATGCTGCTTCTAAAAATTGATTTTGAGAGAGAGAGAGAGACGCTGACGTGTTGACCCACTTACCTTGCACTCAGTGGTTGCTCCCTGTGTGCACCCCAGTGGGGGATCCACCCACAACCTGGCGACTCGGGACCTCGCTCTGACCCATGGGGGCCCCCAGCCCAGCGCCGAGCTGCTCTCGGAAACCGTTCCTCACGGAGACCGTTTCCGTCTGCCTGCCAGTTCTCGCTGCTGCGTCCTGCAGGGCCCCCGTCGAGCAGACTTGCATCGAGGACGGATGTCACATGCGGGGAGCATGGGGTATGGCTGTTGTCACTGCCAACAGGGCAGGGGAAGGGAATGCGGTTGGAGCGGTCTCAGGCACCTCCCACTCACACCCCACATCCTGCCCACCACGGGTAGCTGAGCCCCCAGCACAGGGTCCCCCTGCCCCCGCGCCTGCAGGCCAGCAGGGACCGGGGGACAGGCGGGGACTGCCTTGCCTGTGTTAGAGAGGGTCACCGTGGGGGCAGGAGTCCCGTGTGGCCCGTGAAGGAGAGTGGCTTGCTGACCCTTCTTGGATTTCGTCCGCTCTGTACGCAAATCCCTACAGTCCGCCTTCAGAGAACCTCGAGAACCTTCAGAGCACCGCCCCCTCCCTCCCCGCCGTCCTTCCTGCGGGAAATCTGGGGGTCGACAAGCAGTGGGACGCGTTCAGAGAACTGCATCTCGGTGAAGCGAGGTGCACTTTTACGACAGAACACTGTGCCCAGCGACTCGGAGTTTCTGGTTATGGGGAGGAAAATTAAAATTTCCTGCTGCTGCCCGGTCTAAGAGTTTGTGCGCTCCCCGCAGGACGGCCTAGGTGCTACAGCGGTTACTGAGAGGGAAACCGCATAGTAGCACCGCTGCACACGTGGCTGGTTTAAGGGAGGGCTCTGCCTTCTTCCAGTCCACTCGGGAGCCCGGGCGCCTCACTGCCCCGAAGGAACGGCATTGCAGTCGGAGTAGAATTCTGAAAATGGCCTGGCCACGGGCTGAGAGCCACCACGTGAACCACATCTCCGCGGAGAAGCAGCGGCCGCGGAGCGGAGCCGGTGAGGCTGCGGGTTGCAGACCAATGGGGCTGCGGGGGCTGCAAGGTGGCCGCAGGGCCTGTCTGACTGGTCCCAGAGGCCTGCCCCCCGCCCCCTGCACTCCGGAGTCCAGTCCAAATCCAGGCCACCGTGCTCTGTGCTCCCAACCCACAGACTGGAGCAGGGCGGCCCCCAGGACCCCTCCAGGGAACCAGCTAGACCGGTTCTGCCGCGTAGACTCAGGGCACCCTGGGGACTGCTGGCTCACTGTGAAGGGCGCCCCTCAGGAGCAGCCCGGTGTGGGGGAGGCACAGCTCCCTGCCCTCTCCCCGCAGGCCAGCCCGGAGGCTCCCCCAGCCTGCCCCTTGGGTGGTTCCTTTTTAGTCCTCACCTGAGGACACGCTTATCGATTTTACAGAGGGGGGAGGGAGAGGCAGAGAAACCTCGATTATGGGCACGATGGATGGGATCACTGACTATTGCTGATTGAACTTACCCTCTGGCCCCTCTCCCCTCCCAGAGGTCAGGGCGTGGGGTGGAGGTTCAAGCCTTTGGTCACCTGCTGTCTCCCTTGGCAACGAGCCCCACGCTCAGCAGTCTGTGCCAGAAACAGGGCGGCGAGCAAACACGTGCATTTGTTGTGACAAATCTCCGATGCACAGATGGTGCGCAGAGGGACTCGGATGGAGAGAGTGCTCCGGAGTCCGGGGGGGATCAAGGAACCGGAACATGTACGAGAAAAGCAAAGATAGCGGGGTGGGGGCAGAATTAGCGCCTAATTAGCAGTTTCTCAGTGCCAGGCTCCAGGGGTCCCCCAAAGAGCCGTAAGAGAAGTTGGCGAATTATCTGGGAGCCACGGGGCGAAAGCCAGAGAGAAGGGATGAGCCGTCCAGACGCTGCGTGGGTGCTGCGTGAGCGAGCCAGGCCGGGGGGAGACGGCGTGGCCAGGACAACTCAGGAGCAGGGGTGCTGCCCCGAGGTCTCCACGACGGAGGGGTGGCGGCCCTCGGGCTGTCCTCAGCCCTGCTCCCCCTCGGGGCAGCCTGCGAGGTTGTGTGGGTGTGTCCCCTGCACCCCCCAGACTGAGGGTGCTCACACCCCCCTGACATCACCCACAAACACACTCAGTGCGGCCGTGCCCTGCAAAGGGGCCCAGGCCCTGGGCCTGCTGTCGGGGGGACAGCGTCGGCATTCCCAGGTCAGCTGCTGATGCGCACAAGCCCCCCACCCCGGGCCGGGAGCGTGGGGGCACCATGGGAGCCAGGGCCACCCCCAGGGCGATGTCGAAGGCCAGCTCTTTGCAGCAGGTCAGGCAGGAGGGGGCCCGGAACGGGGCTGCACATGCTGCCGTGTGAAAACACTGACTTCAGTCGACCAGGACAAGCTCCCCCTCACTCCCTGCCTCCGCTTTGCCCCCAGAACGTCCTGCACTGGCTCCCAGCACCACACCCGGTGGCCTGGGCCCCCACCTGGCCCAGCTGTGGCCGCCAGCCTTGGACCTCGCCTCCCACGGGGCTGCGTCTGGCTGAGGCACGGGGCTGCACACGGGACCCCGGGCCACCCGCCGGCGGGATAGGGGGTGTGTCCTGAGTGGGGATGGGGTGGCCGAGGGTGCCGGGCCCCAGCCCACAGGCCTGCTTTTCACCACCAGGGACCGTGAGGAGTGGACAAGCACTCGGCACACACGGCCGACTCCGAGGGCCAAGCGGCAACGCAGACACCTTGTTGCTGACGTTGAACAGGGTCGAATGCGAGTCTGAGAGAGACCAGAAATGAAACATCGATGGCAATGACTTAACCCAACAAGACCAGGCGGGTTTTGATCCAGGGTTACACGTGGTGCTTTTTAAGGACCAGCACTGCCTTACGGACTTGTGGGACTGTCGTGCCAGGTCGCACTGCTCTGAACTGCGACCAGCCGGGTCGCAAACACCCTGGCTCGTCACACAGAAGAATTGTGTTTTAATTTTGCAGATCACCTGCGACCAGGCTCGGGAGGTCACGGCGCCCTCTGGTGGCAGCAGGGGGAGCCCCCGCAGGTGTTTCCCCAGCTTCTCTCGGGGTCGCCTGACCTCCGGGCCAGGAGCCCTCTCCTTTCGCCCCCGCTGCGCAGCCTCACGGCCGGCTCCCAGGCCCGGCTCTGAGTGGTCTCCACTCCGCCCACCCTCGGAAGCCCACCGTGAGGGGCCGGGTGTGTGGTGTTTGCCCTCGCGAACGAGAGCGGCCCTCCAGGTGCCCCCAGCCCGCCGGCTCCGACCGCAGAGGGCGGACGAACGCGCCGCTGCGCGTGCCTGCCGGCTGGTCCTCACGGAGCGCCCGGGCTCGGGGCCTTCCCGAGTGCCTCCCGCGCGAGTTCTGTCTTCTGTCCGCCCATCACCGCGCAGGTAGGTTTCCGCTCCAGCTGTTCGAGCTCGGCTTCTCGGTTCACACACTTTCCTCTCCAAGTGTCCGATTTTGTTCGGAAAGGCTCAGCGACGTTCTTCCCTCTGTGGTCCGTTTACTTAGTGGCACGGAGCCACCAGCTTCCACTTAAACACTGTCACCACCTTCGCCGCCACCACCTCCACCACTGTCACCACCGCCACTACCACCTCCACCACCACCACCACTGTCATCCTCGTCATCGTCATCGCTGTCACATCGACAGCTCTTACCAGAAGGCTCTCGCGTGGGCGGCAGAGCCAGGCCCCGGCAGTGGCTCCAGCGCGCGTGTGTGCGCGCCGTGCTCCCGTGCACAGACCGCGTCTCCCTCGGTGTCTTCGCCCTCAGGTGGCGAGAGAGACAGCACCTCCCGACGGAGGGCCCCGAGCCGATAAAGCGGCCCCAGGCCTGTGAAGTGTGCCGAGTGTCGCTGTGTGTGGGCCGCCGCGCCGTGGGTGGCAGAGCCCCTATGAAACAGTGTGACGTGGGCAGAGGCGGGTGTCTGTTCCCGTTTCAAACCTTTATGTGATGTGTGAGCTCACGTGTTGACAGGTTTCGCTCACCTGAATGGAGACAGGTGAGGACCGTGGAGCAGAACGAGGCTGGCCCGGGGGTCAGGCGGCCTGGGTCCTGAGCGGGCTCTGCTTCTGGCCTCGGTCACAGGTCGGCGGGCAGCTTCGCCAGCCTCGGGCCGGCAGGGCCAGCTCCCAGGAGGCAGCCTGCTACTGCCCCTGGCGCCTCCGCCATCGACCACGGAGCCGCCGCCGTCCACTCCTCGTCCCCCTGCCACCCGACCACTGCCATGGTTGACCTTCACCCTTTTCTAAAAAAAACTTAGGAGCTGCATTTTCTTATTTTGGATATTCCTTCAAAATAATTCGCTGAAATTAATTTTCGAAAAGGACATTTTTGAAAACTCCCTCTCCTCAGCTGCGTCGTCTGGTCACCACAAAGCACCATCTGTACAGGACAGACGGGGAAATCGCGTGATTCCTGCCCCTCCTCCGTCTGTTTCTGGAATGCTCCTGTGTACTTAGTTCATTTTCTGTACTCCTGGCTGGAGTGGGAGCTCCGCGTGGGCTGGAACCATGGTCTGCATGGTCCGTCGGTGTGCCCGCGGGGCTGGAGCGCGCAGTAGGCCCGCAGGAAGTGTCGGCTGCATGAGAGAGACGGCAGGTCCTCCCGAGACAGTGGACAGCGCACGGACTGGCAGCTGCACTCTCTGGCCCTGGCCTGCAGTCATGGAAGGCTGTCCTGTGACGTAGGACACTATTGCAAGGGACACAGAGACACTGGAGAGCTGTCGTTGGGGGAAGGACGCAGTGGCCTCTGGGGCAGCGGGAGCCAGCTGGACCTGCCCTGGGTGGCCGGTCCTGCGCGGGCAGGCAGCCCAGGACGCTGAGCCGGGCTCGGTGGCTCGGTTCTGTTCTCCCCTATTCCAGTCTGGCCGCCCAGTGGTTCTCAAGGGTTTGTTTTGTTTTGTTTGGATTTTAAACACAAAACATGTCCACTGGATGGCAGACGCCTGTCTAATTTACCATCTAAACACAATTTAATAAAGCCGGTGATCTGGAAATGGGAAGAGGGGAGCGTTCCCACAGCGTGGCCTCCCAGGAGGACGGGGCCCCCTTTCATTTGTTGATTGAATCTCGGGGCTCCTGGCAGTCCCCCTAAGCCCTCCTAAACCCTTCAATTAATCAGGCTGCTCGGATTAAGTGGGGCGGCCAACCAGTGGGCTTGGAAACTCTCTCAGAGTGCGATCGCTTTGTGGGCTACGTGAAAACATGAGAGGAGGCTAAGCTAATCTCTTTCCCACCCAGGATATAAATAAACAGTATTCGACGCCCACCGAGCGCTGTGGGGGGGACTCTCAGGGAACTTCTGGGAGCCGCTTGCTGGGAATTTTGTAAACGGTGGGTTTTGGAGCCTACCTCTGAGGGCACTTCAGATACCTCAGCCCCGCCAGTGCTAACTAAGAAAAGGCCTCCATGTAACGCGGAATCGCGGGGAGTGTAAACAGAGGGTGGCCGGAAAGTTTGCTCGGGTTGTTTTTCTTTAAGACGGCTCTGGTAGCGCTTAGTTGTCTTTAATTTCTTTCAAAAACGAGGTTGTTAGACTGTATTGTGACAGCTGGTACAAAGCATGCATTTTAAAAACGTATTAAAATTGGCAAATTTGGTGTCGCTATTTTGATATTGAAGATGGAAGGAGATAGGCAACATTTGCAGCATATCACGATTTATAATTTCAAGAGGGGTAAAAACACAGCTGAAACACAGATGGAGATCTGTGCAGTGTGTGGAGAAGGCGCTGTGACCGATCGAATGTGTCAAAATGGTTTGTGAGGTTCCGAGCTGGAGATTTCTTGCTGGACGATGATGCTCCGCGGTCGGGTGGACCAGCTGGGCTCGATAGCGATCAAATCCAGACATCAGTTGAGAACAGTCAACATCATACCACGTGGGAGAGAGCCGACACACTCGTACTCTCCAAATCCATAAAGCTACTGGTGAAAATGGAAGCCGTGTCTTTTATTTTACAGACTTTCCGGCCAGCCTAACATTTTCTTGGATGTGTGCTTGGATTCCGTGCAGGGGATGTACTCATGCGGCTTGTGTGGCATCTCCCCGACTCCGCAGGGTTTACTCAGCGTCAGCTTCCACATCGGTATTTTCATTTTGCAACAGGAGCCCCGCGTCCTGGGACGGGGACCTGCTGAATCGCAGTGTCGTGGGGCGTCCTGGGCCCTCACCTGACGCGCCCCGCCCCGCGCGGCTGTGACGTGTGGACAGTTTCGACCACGGCGCCAGGGACGCAGTAGGGGTCCCCCAACCAAGGGTGATGATTACTTCTGACTGCAGCCAAAGGGTCTGCGGGCAAAGCCTGTTTCTTTTGTTTGGTTTCTGGTGTTGGCCCCTGTGTCCAGCAGGGGGCGGTCTAAGCCCACGAGTACCTGGGCTGCAGGGATTTCCGGCCGCCGCGTTCGGGGCGCGGACTGTGTGGGGGGCGGGGCGAGCCCGGGAGCCCGCGACCCTGTCCCAGGGTCCTGTGCGGGGGTTTCCTGCACCGGAAGGAGAGCGGCGTTCACGGAGCTCGTAGGGGGAGAACCTCCGCAACCACAGAAGTTCTGCCGCTTCCTCGGTGCCTCAAAATTCAAATGCCTCTTGGCAGCCCGGATGCTGCCGAGAGCGGAGGCGGCAGGTTTGAAAGTGCCTCGGCGCAGGCGCTCAGGCCCCGCAGCAAAATGCAGTGTGGCCGGCACACGGGTTACCGCTGAGCGACCGGACCGTGCGGGGCTGCAAGGGGGAGAGGAGCCCTGCCCCCGAGGGGGACGCGGAGGGAGGACGCACGGTCCTGGCCAGGAAGCGGCGCAGGGGCTCCCCCGCCTGGAGGAGGAGCGCAGGACAGGCGACAGCACCCGCCCGGATTCTGACGCCCAGACCGGTCCGGAAGGACGAAAGTCGCTGAACTCGCGGGAGACGGGACCGGGAGGGGCGCTTCCCCGGGGAGGGTTCCCGTGGCCGCGGGCAGACACGGTGCTGGGCCCGACGCAACGCAGGCCCGATGGTTGGAGCAGGTCGCGCCCGCCGCTTCGTGTGGGTGGGCGCAGGCGGAGGCCCCGCTGCGCTGGGGAGGGCGTGAGCAGACCCCTCGCCGGCCTCGGTGGGCGCCAGGGCCTCCCGCATGGCGCTCTCTGCTGCAATGGCACACGCTTTGCTGTGGGCCTAGCAACTCACCCTCCTCGTGCAAAGGTGTTTCTTGCAAAACTTGTTTGGAAAAACAACAGACATCAGAAAGGCAAAGGTTCAAATTAAATAAAATGTAGTCGATTGAGTAAAGTAAAATTGTACAAATAAAATATAGAAGAGCAAAATTCTGCGTGTCATTAAAAAAAGTAAAAACAATATTTGTACAGATGCCAGATTTATTTATTTCAGTGAAAAAGCTGCCCAACAGCACGTGTGTGTGTGTGCTCACTGTGAATACGTGGGTACGAATGTTGTGTTCGACACCTGCGGGAGGAAACCACGCCCGGAAGACTGTACCACATGCTGGCTGTTACCTGCAGCAAAGCTGGACAAAGTCACCTCTCTCCGCCCCCCCCCCCCCCCCCCCCCCCCCCCCCAGTGCCCCCGGCGACGAACCTCCTCCTCTCTCCCGCCGACCCCACGGTCGGTCGGTTCGGATGGCAGCGAGGGGCCAGGAGCAGCTCTGGAGAAGGAACGTGGCTGTGGCTGTGACTGGCCTTGTCCTCGTGCAGGCTGAGCTCCAAGCCCCATGGGACAGTGGTCAGCTCCCTTGCGGGCCACCGGGACCACGTCATTGCATTACCTCACTCTCACTCCATGTGGGAGGCTCCCCTGTCCCCCTGCGACTGAGCTCCCCTGCCACTCCCGTGACCTCACCCTGGGCCAAGCCCTGACCTCACCGCTGGACTTCGGCCCCGCCCTGGGCGGAGGGCGCCTTCCTCCCGGGTGGTTCCTGGAAGGAAGGCCTGAGAGGCTGACCCTTGGCCCCGGGAGCCGTGACAGGGACAGAGTCGCAGTCTGGGGGTGTCTGCTTGCTCAGGGAGCCGTGCCAGCCTTTTCCGGATCTTTCCTGTGAATGAAACGCGGCCCTTCGTGACCCATGACACGTCTCTGAGCGGGCCTGGAGGTGACGTGTGTGGGCGTCACGCCAGGCTCCCTTACGGGAGTCTGATTGCTTTGCCCGATTTGTTCCGTTTCTGGCGCTGGCCGCTGTGACAGATATGCCCGTGATCTCTCCACAATAATAACTAGGTGAGCGCGCACCCACCGCTGAAAGTCTCCTGAAGACAGTCTCTGGGCGGCCCCCGCCCCACCCCGGCCTTCCGCTTGCTTCGTGCAGCGCTGGGGAAGAGTCAGAAGAGAAGCCTCCTGCAGCGTCGGGGAAGCCCGGGGCTCCGGGGGCCGGTGGGACCTGGGCGCCCACTCAGGCGGGGTGACCGTGGACGAGCGGTTTGGCCACTGAGTGCTGACCAGGTTAGGGTTGCTCAAGCCCCTACGTGGGTGGCGGCCACGCTGCAAGTGTGGGGCAGGCCCAGGACCCGAGGGACAGCGCGGGGCGGCACGGCCAGAATGCAGCTCGCCCCGCTGGGGAGCTCCCACTGTGCCCGACGTTTTCGCTCCGTTGACGACTCCGTCGCTGCAGCCCTGCAGAGGTCACACCATCCTGCTGGGTGGGGTCTGGACAGGACAGAAGGATGGGAAGACGGTAGGCCGGAAGATGCTCTCAAAATTGTGATGCGGATCCCCTGATTTTCGGATTAATAAAGATGAATTTCCCACGCCCACCCACCGCGAGGGTGACGTGACACTGAGGAGGCTGCCCGTGGCTGTGTGCAGAGGCTGGCCCCCGTCCGACCCCCGGCGGTCACCCGGAAGCACCTGCCTCTGGGGCAGCTGGCTGCCCACCCTCCGTAGGTGGCTCCACTCCCCCTCCCAGGCCCAGTTTCAGGGAAACAGACGGCAAACCACTGCCCGTCGTCAGCCACGTAGTCGTGGGGTCAGGTCGCAGGTGGGGGGCAGCCCACTCCCTGGTCAGGCCCACCCGGTTCACGGAGGACACTTGCAAACTCTTTTAAGATGCAGACAGAACCAAGCACGTGACTTGGGGCCCCCGTGTGGAGTGAAAATTTGGGGTGTCCTGGCCACAAATTGCTGAGAACTTCAAGATGGCGAGAGAGTGCGTCCCACCACCGGCACAGCCGTGGGTGCCAGCGTGGCCAGGCCGCCAGTCCGTCTGGCCCCCAAACGTGCCCACCCTCTCAGAGGAGACCCGGGCCCTGGCACCCGTGTCTGTGTGTCCCGTCTCTCCCAGTTTGTCTGTGATGGACGATTCTGCGAATGAACACGTGCAGCGTGGGGCCTGCTGCCTTCCCGGAGTGGAAGACGCAGTCACTATTGTCGGGGCATCAGCACGAGCCCCCAGTGAACCTCAGATTCATTGCAGTCTCTGTCAGGGGTGCAGAAACCCCCGTGCAGACGTGGACAAGCTGGCCCTCGGGCCTGTATGGAAAAGGTTATTCGAGGGCCCCGGATAACCAAACAGCCTCACTCCCCAGGTCCGAAACCCACAGCAGAGCCGCATTACTGATCAACGCTGTGTGGTCCCGGTGCACAATGCGGGTGCAGACCGGGGCATGGGACTGAGAGCCCAGAAGTGAGCCCGTAGAGCTACGGCCAACTGGCTTCCGACCAGGGCGCCCAGACCGTCCAAGGAGAAAGGAACAGTGTCTCCAGCAAAGTGAGCGTGCGTTTTCCCCAGTGCCGGTGTTTGTTGCTGTGCGTTTCCCTCTGCCTGCTGCCTTGACTGTGGTCTGCAAGGTTTAAGATGTTGCATTTCCATTTATTTACGTGCTTTAAACTTTTCCTGTGTGATTTCTTCTTGGTCCACTGGCTATTCAAGAACACGTAGTTTAAGTGCTCAGATATTTGTGCACTTTCCAGTTTTTCTTCTGCTGCCGGTTTCTAGCTTCACCCCATTGTGATCAGAGCTGCTCTTTTGTGATTTTAGTCTTCCAAGTTTATGGAGACTTGTTCGGCGGCCTGACAGGTGGGCCGCCTGGAGCGCGTCCTGTGGGCAGGCGGCGTGTTCTGCGGTCTGGTGGCGTGTTCCACTGTTGGGTGGCGTGTTCCACAGATGTCTGCTAGGTCTGGCTGATGAGCCCTTACCGACCCGATCGCCCTGTCGGTGGGTCTTCCCAGCCCCCTCTTGCTCTGTCTGTGCCCCGCTCAGCGCTTCCAGCACACCGACGGCGGCAGGTGCCGAGCCCTCACCTGGTAAGCTTCAGTTCGGGCTTCCTCAGGACCAGTTTGTACTGCGGCCATCGCCTGTCTGCACGTCCAGTCTCTCAGCCCCTTCGGCGGACACTGACGTGGCTGGTGCCTGTCGTGTGTGGGTGCTGAGGCCTGGCTCTCACTTCCAAACGCCCCACGCACGCCCCCCTGTGGCCCTGTTGGGACTTGGCCGTCCCGTGGGAGAAGCTGGCCCGATCCGGGGCCATCTGGGCAGGAATTTCCAGTCCCTGGATGGGGCCGGGTGGGCCATCCCTTGCCCGCCGGGGGCTGCAGAGGGGGACTCCACAGCACGGTACGGGGGGGAGGGCGTGTTCTGTGACGTCCCGAGTCCCTCTTGCCACCGAGCCCCTGCCCTCCAGCTGTCGGTGAGGATGGGCGGGTGGGCCTCTGCCAATGGGCCTCGACCTGGGGCCGGGCTCACGCTGCACGGCGGGGGGCATTTGCTCCTGGGGCGACCTCGGAGGGCCTCTGCGGCTCTTTGAGAAGCAGGGCCCCACAGACCCACGGCGACCACACACTAGGTGATCCGAAGGCCAGCCCGAGATTCCTCCGATTCAGTGCTCACTGGACAAGGAGAGCCCCATTGTGTTTCTCCTCGGGAACCGTGGCCTTTGGTGATGGTCTGGGACCCCGTTAAAATGATCCCGGCTGAGTGCAGCTGAGCGGCTCTGGGGTCCGCGTTCAGGACTGCAGAGGGGCTTCCCTTCCTGCCAGCCCCTGCCCGGCAGGCCAGCCCCTCTCCTTCCTGGTCATTATTTTCTGAAACCCACCCCTGGTCTTTGCACCCCTGGCAGCCTGGAGCTGCTCGGCCCCTGGGAATGAGCCGCAGAGTGTGGTTGGCTCGGGGACAACCACGAAAGCAGTGGCTAGAGAAACGCAAACAGTAATGGCAACACAGCCGCACCAAAAGGGAGCCAGAGCCGCTGTCCCCGCGCCTCTGACCCTCAGACCCCCGGAAGTCGGAACGGCACGGTGACCTCCGCACCGGGCCAGAGCGACCTCTCGTCCCCACCGACTGTTCCCAGAGATGACGAGAAATGCCTTCCTGCTGGGGACGGGACTGCTGGGGACGGGACCGTTGGGGCTTCTGCCCGAGCCAGGGATTCCCGAATGGCTGCTCTGATGAATCTCAAATAAACGCTGGTTGCCTCTCACTTTGAAAGCTTTCTACTTTTAGCTCGACGGAAACAACGCCCTGGGTGAATGATTGCCTGCCTGGGGTCACGGTGTGGAGTTCCCACAGGTCAAGTTCCCCGGGGCGGCCAGCGGGAGAGGGGGAGGCCGTCCCGCCCGGGTGCCCGCCATCTGCCCCTCACCTGTCGGGCCCCCGGCACCAGCCCCGGAAAATGCAAATCACAGGAAACACAGAAGAGCCCCTGAAAAACCTGAGCTCACGAGGGACGAACATGCAAACTGAGAACAAAGCCAATCCGGCCGCTCCCCCTCCTCCGGCCACGCCCAGCACCCTGGGGAGGCTGCTGGTCCCCACTCCGCCCTGCCTCCCACTCCATCCCAGTTAACAAACCGGGCAAAACCAGTGACCCTCAGGAAAGACGGCGGGTTATAAAGATGCCACAGAATCCCGCGCTCTCTCTCCCCCTCGCCCACGGTTTTACTGAAAGGGAGCGTTTGGGTAGATGTTTCACCTAAGTCCCAGCCCTCACAGCCTCCTCAGTGGCCGCTGAGGGTTTAACCGCTTCATCCCCAGCCCCACGGCCAAGTGCCCCCCCCACCCCCACGTGGCCCTCGGTCCCTCCCAACGGAGAAGCTGGCCCCCACCCCGCCCCTCTCTGAGCCCTGCTCTGCCACTTACGCAGACGC
This sequence comes from Carollia perspicillata, assembly GCA_004027735.1. Classification (NCBI taxonomy): domain Eukaryota; kingdom Metazoa; phylum Chordata; class Mammalia; order Chiroptera; family Phyllostomidae; genus Carollia; species Carollia perspicillata. The sequence goes on along the minus strand of PVKM010035265.1, from coordinate 706 downwards.
AGTTTTGCAAAAGGCTTTTCTGCATTTCTCCTGCAACCACCAGCACAGACAGGGCCTCCTCCACTGCTTTGTGTTTCTGTCTGGGCCGAGGTCACGTTCCTGGGCTGGGTCGGCCAGTGAAAATGGCCTGGTCAGGGCCTGTTTGGAGGGCTCTGTGGGGGACGTGGGGAGAGGCCTGGGGCCAGGAGGAGCAGCCTGTGTGTGGGACGCCGGGGAGGCGGGTGCTGCCGCTTTGTCCCGCACCCCAAGAGCAGGCAGACACACGCCGATGACTGCCACCAGCCCACCTTGGCTGGGAGCCTGCTTCCAGCTCAGAGGCCGGTGCCACGCCCGCTGTGCCCAGGGCCTGGCCACCCAGAGCCAACCTGGGCTGTCCTGGGTGGCGCCTTCCGGTCGACGGGTGCAGGAACTCCAACCCTAAACCCTGCAAAGACTGGGTGAGAAATAGGCCCCCTTCCTTCCTTCGTGTATTTACCCATCTGTGGAAATGGGAGGCCTGCGTCTAGCATTTGCGTAGACAGGCAAAAAAAAAAAGCCACAAATAGAGTTCTTGGAGCGTCTGGGGTGTGGGGTGCAAACAGTCGCCCCCTTCTTTCACGAGCACAAACAGACCTGCTTAGAGGCCCGCCAGCCCAGAGCTAAGGGGGTCCTCGAGCCGCTGGGGCCTGACCTGGTGTCTGCTGACCCTTGCGGGGTGGGGGGCGCC
>PVKM010035264.1:0-15247 GCA_004027735.1 Carollia perspicillata | reverse complement strand
GACTGAGGTGAGCTCATGTGGGAACACCCTGGGCCACGACTAGTCGTGTTGAGTGGTGAGGGTAAGTGGCTCTGCTGAGTGTGGCCCTGGGAAGATCGTGTGTCTCCATGCTGGTGATGTGCTGCCAGATGATAGATAGTGACTGGGTGCTGGCTATCTGTAGGTGTGCCCATGTCTGCAAACATGGCTGGGTGTGAACAACATGGGGCAAATGTGGGTTGTCTGTGGCAGCCAGGAGGGCTAAGGTACAGGGGTGTGTGAACAGCAGTAGGTGTTTGAATGTGAGGGGACTCTAGGTGGGGCCAGACTCACAGTTGTGAGTTTGTGCGGCAGGTGTGGTGTGTGTATGGCAATGCGAGGCCGTCTGTGGTCTGTTTGACTCATATGTCATCTTGCCAGGTGTGGTCGTATAGGAGCCCCCTTTGTAGTCGCTGTGTGTCTAGGATGTGACTGTGTGTCACAGTTGTTTGTGACATTGTATAAGACAGCTGTAAATTTCCCCCTGACTGGTGGTGGCTCAGTCCTGCAAGATGAGAGGTAGCTGGTCCGATTCCTGGTTAGGGTACATACCTGGGTTGCAGGCCAGGCACCCAGTTGGGAGAGTGTGAGAGGCAACCAACTGATGTTTCTCTCCCTCTCTACCTCCCTTCCCCTCTCTCTAAAAATAAATAAATAAAATCTTACAAAAAAACAGATGTGAGTCTGGTTGCATGTGCTGTGTCTGTGTGTCACCTTGGGTACATTGAGAGGTACTTGGGAGATGCTGTCCTCCTCTGAGACCCAGCTCTTCTGGAGGATCCAGTCTGCTCTGGCCCATCAGCCCCCCTCCCCTGCTCCCTCTGCCCACTCACAACAGCCCCTGGCCTGGGGCCCCCTGTGCGGAGCAGGGATAGAGAAAGGCACTCGGGGCTTGGGGGTGGCTCATCCAATCCCAGTGCAGGTCTATAAATAAAATAGCTCTTTGAGCCCAGCAGATTCCCAGGCAAGGTTGCCTCATTCAAGCCCCCGGCAACAGCCCACCCCTGGGCCCCAGGCCAGCCCCTCTAAGCTCAGCCCTGGCACCAGCCAGGAGGACCAGGGGGGTGGGGAGAAGAGGGAGTGGGGGTGGTGGGAGGAGTTGGGATGGGAGTCGTCTCAGCTCTGAGGCCACAGACCTGGGCACCCACTTGACCCATACTGTGGGTCCCCCTGAGCCTCAGTTTCCCCAGCTGGAAAGTGGGCAGCAGCACGATAGCAGCCCCCATCTTGTGTATTTCTTTCCCTTCTCATTCCCCTAGCCATCCTGTATGGTGAGGACTCTTAATTATCACCATTTCAGACAGGGAAGCTGAGGCACAGGAAAATGAAGTGGCTGGCCCAGAGTCACTCTGTTAGGAGAGGTGGAGAGGGGTTTGAATGCTGGACTTGTGGAGGCCAAGCTCCCGGCTTCTATGCGCGTCACACAACCACACCCAGACTCCAGAACCAGCCGCAACGCTGTCAACCAGCCTGTCCTGCAGACACACTAGCATGATCCCTGACCTCTGTCCCTCCTCTGGGATAAGGAGTCGGAGAGTAAACAAAGCATCCCAGTGTGTTGCATTGGCCCCTGGGGCCACTGCTCACCCACCTACAGACCAGCAGGCTGGATCCACACACACAAGAACTGACACGTATGTGTGGACTTGCTTCCCCGGGGTCTTGCCTCATCCTCCACTCATGCTCATTCCCTCTTTGGTAATTTTGCTGAAAGTATTAGCATGTCCCCTGTTTGTCCCCCCACCAGACTGAGACCCACACTCAGAGATACGCAAACACACACACCACACATACACATAGGACCCTTGGTGGACTTACAGACCCTCTGCCCTGTCCAACCTATTGTAAGCGCTGGGTGACTGGGACCGTGGGAAGGAAGAGGGGCAGGGGCTGACCGCTTTAAGCTCTTGTCCCCCTTCATTTCCGTTTTTCATTGTGGTAAAATACACAGAACATAAAATTTACCATTTTAAACTGTACAATCCAGTAGCTTTAAGTACATTCACATTACTGTGCAACCATCCCCTCTGTCTAGTTCTAGAGCATTTTCATCATCCCAAAGGGAGACCTTGTACCCATTGGCAGCAACTCCCCATTACCTCTGCTCCCAGCCCCCTGGTCACTATCAATCTACTTTCTGTCCCTATGGATTTGTCTGTTCTGGACATTTCATATAAATGGGATCATAAAATATGTGGCCTGTTGGATGTCACTTCTCTCACTCAGCATGATGGTGTCAAGGTTCATCCACACTGCAACTTGTGTCAAACCTTCATTCCTTTTAGTAGCTGAGTGATATTCCGTTGCATGGATGTAGGCTTTTTAAGATTGGGATCTTTCTGCGAAGACACACGCATGCCACCTGCTCAAAGCAAAAGTATTCCTGTAACAACAGTACCTGGTCCACAGGAGGCGCTCCATAAATGTTGGTTGAAGGAAGGAATGTATTAATGGTACATTCTGGCTGGAGCTGGTGACAACAGCTCTGGGGATTGACACCCCTGGGCTCCCACCTTGTGAGCCTCTCTCTCTTTTAAAATAGATTTTACTTATTTATTTTTAGATAGCGGGGAAGGAAGGGAGAAAGAGAGGGAGAGAAACATCGATGTGAGCAAGATGAGAAACATTAATCGGTTGCCTCTCCAACATGCACCCACCTGGGACAGAACCGGCAACCCAGGCATGTGCCTTGACCCGGAATTGAACCTCGACCTCTTGTCTTGTAGGAGGATGCACAACCGAACCACACAGGTCAGAGCTTACCTTGAGAGTCTCTCATCAGCTGTGGAACCAAGGGATCCTCCCATCCTCCGAGTCTCAGCTGCCTCTCTAAAAAATAGGTTGAAACAATAACTAGTCAAAATTGCGCCGAGTGTGAGCCCTGAAGAGTGAGCTGAGCCAGGTTTAGAGTGCCAGCTCTGTCCTTCCCCTCCACCTGACCTTGGGAGCAACTTTGTCTCCCTGGGGCTCAGTTTCCCCATCTGTATGATGGGGCAGGTCCGCCAAGGAATGTCTGGGGACATTTAACGTGGCTCCTGGGGAGAAGAAGTGAATGTGAGTAAGTAAGGCGAAGTTTCCCTCCGGGTGGGGCAGGAGGTCGAAGGAGTGGGACGGGTGTTTTAGCCAGAAGGGGCCCCTCCCCTTCGCTGCCGGAGACCGCGGGCGGTCATGGGCGCATGCGCAGAACAGCCCCGCGGCCCCTTTATAAGCGCTGAGGCGGCGCTGGGGCTAGCGGAGCGCAGGGCGCAGGGGCTGGACCTGGCGCTCGAGAGCCAAGCTGAGCGTCCTTTGTGCCGGGTAACCGCCCAGCGATGCGTCCGAGCTAGAAGACAGGTGGGGGTCCGTCGCAGGAAAGGGGATGCTTGAGGAGGGTCGTTGGGGTTAGAGAAATAGCCCGGGATTGGGGAGGGAGCCAGCGATCAGAGAGACGTCCCCAGAATGGGGAAGGTGCTACGGGGTGAGGGGGACCCCCGGGTTGGGGAGAGAACGCAAACTGGGAGGGCACTTGGAAATGTGAGAGGCACTTGGATTTGGGGGTAAGGTTATCTAGGGAATGAGGAGCCGACCCCACGGTGGCAAGGGGGCCCCACTGGGGATGGGTCTCAGAATCGGGGAGGGGGCACTGGGAACCAAGGCCTGGGGGAGCACCCCTAGTTTAGAGAGAAGAGGGGGATACCCAGATGCTGTGTGAGGACTCTGGGTCAGGGCACCCCCGTGTCTGAGTGAGACACCCCAGGATTTTAAGTGGGGATTCCCAATTTGCAGATGAATAGAAGATGACAGGCTGGCCTGCAGCAGGAGGGGGTCCCCATATCAGCCGGATGGGAAGGGGTTTGCACTGAGAGTGAGGGGCCACAGGGAAGGGGTACCCTGTGGTCCCCCGTCCTTTTGGCCCATGTCCTGTTACCACATCCTGACTAGGGGAGAAGGCTCTGGGGGCTTCTTCCCAAGGTGGTCCTTGTTGTTCCCTCAGGCCTGGCATTGGGGTTCCTTCCCCTCTCCCATGGAGCACACTGGGCCTCCCAGGTGAATCATGGGTCAGAGCCCCCTGAGCACAAGCTGTGGATACCCCGGACCTGTAAGAGGCACTAGTCCAAACAGGGGGGCCACCACAAGCACCTCCATATCTGACAGTGTCCTCACAGTGAGACACAGACCCGTGCCTCACCCCTTCAGTTCCATCTGTCCATATGGTTGCATGTGGGAGTCCTGGTTTGATTTGGAGGCACAGCCACTGGGAAGTAGGGGGCTGGGACCCCGGACCCAGCCTGGATGGCAGCGACCCCCATCCCTGTGCACAGGGCTTTGTTCCTCTCAGCAGCATTAATGGGAGACAGCCAGGCTGAGGAGAGGTTGGCCCTGGGCCCCAGCGGGGGACTTGGGGGAAGGGCAGGGAGAGAGGGAGGGATGGGCAGACAGTGAGAACTCAGAACCCAGCAGCCTCCCTGGCTTCCAGGCATTCCCAAATGGAAGATGACCCTCCAGAAGGTGGAAGCTTTGTATGTGTGTCTACCCCATGCTGGGAGAGGGTATGTACCGATGGAGAGGGGGTGGTCTGGGGTCCTCTGTGAGTCTAATGTGACAGAGATGTGTCTTTGTCAGGAAACTTGTGCCAAGGGCCACGTCACCAGGTGGCAAAGTGATGTGTGCCCATCAGTCACCAAGGCCACATTTACCCAGCCCAGTCTGTGCCAGGGGCTGCCATTCCCATGTGCGTGCGAGGAGCTGTGTCTGATGCTGTGGCCTCATCAAGCCGTTTATGTGGGGAGCCTGAGAATGTGGGTGTGTGTCTTTGTGCAGAAGACGTGCTGCCTGCCTTATAAGTGCCCATATTGTCTCTCTTTGTTAATGTGATTGTGAGTCTTTACATGTGTGTCTTTCTCTCTCTCTCCTGGGCTCTTGTCTGGGCTCTGAGGCTGTGCATGATGTCCTGTGTGTACAGCAAGGGTCCTCTCCATGTGACTGGCAGTGTGGACCCTGAGCATGAGGGTCTAAGATGTAGTCTATACACAGAGTTGGACACTAAAAGGAAGACATTGGCAAGGGATTCAGGTCCCAAAGGGGCAGCCTGGGATGATTTACTGAGCTGGCTTCCTTTCTCCTCCGAGGAGTTCCACAATTGTGCCTGTGCACTCACATACCCCCTGACCCCTTGCTGAAGGGCACTCAGATTCACACCTCCAGAGACCACAGGGAGCTCCCTATGTTCCACCTGGTACATAGAGCTGCTGGGGACCTGCACGCAAGTCCATACACCACAGGGCACAACCTCATTGATATCCTCACCCGGACTCAGCGCCCTGATGCACACCCAGGTGCAAACACACAAAAATGCCCATTGGTGCACTGGCTGATATGGCTCAGTGGATTCAGTGCTGGCCTGCAAACCCAGAGGTCACAGGTTCAGTTCCTGGTTGGGGCACAACCAATAGATGTATCTCTCTCACATCAATGTTTCTCTCTTTCTCTCCCTCCCTTCCTTTCTCTCTAAAAATAAGTAAATAAAATATTTTTTAAAATGCCCATTGGCAAACTCACCTCACTCAGTGCCCACTGAGACAAGAGGTAGGTGTGAGAAGGGAGACACACACACCACACTCTACCTCCTGTCTCTCTGCCCCTCCCCCACCCCCTGCAGACCCCCTACTTGCATATGCATGAGGCTCATGTATTATTCATGAGGGGACAAGCCCCAGACAGCTCTGTAAATGTTCACCTCTAAAGGCCCTGATGAGGAGATATTTTAAGAGAAGGGGTGGGGGGGGGTGTGAGGTGCAAGTAGAGGAAACTGCGTATGGGAGAGCATGTGTGCATGGAGGGTGTACCTGAAACTGTGTGTCACTGTATTGGGCCATCTCTGTGTATTCAAGTATGTATATGAGGTTTTGCACAAAGAGCTGTTTTTTAATTTAACATCTAGGACTTCACATGTCTTAGCTCATTCTATCCTCACAGTAACTCTATGAGTTACATGCCGAGTCATCCCCATTTTACAGGTGGGGAAACTGTCTACATCAGGTAACATGTAGGGAATGGAAGGCAAGCCCTGCCTTCTAGATATAGTCTGAGCTCTTAACCATAGTGTATGTGTGTGAGAGAGATTTCTCGGAACTTGCCCCTTCCTCAGACACTCCTGGGGTAGGCACAGCCTAGAGTCCTGCCTCACCCTCCAATACCCAGCCAGACAGTCCCAGTGCTTTGCCTCTACACTGCTGTGCAACCCTAAGCAAACCGCTAGTCCTCTCTGGGCCCCACCACAAGGAGACCAAGAGGGCACAGCCGCCGCATTGCTGCCCGAGTTCAGCACCACGGACAGGTCCCGGGTTGGCCTCTCAGCTGGGGCCTCTGGGAGCCGGGAAAGGCCCTCTGGAAGGGGCCAGCTGTCCCCCCCGCTAAATCCCTATTCTGGGCTCCACCCACACTTCCTTCTCAGGCCTATTCTTTTCAGGGGGGAGTTGTGCAAGGGCTGAGTTTATAGTTGATGTTCTGACTTCCCACCTGCTGGCACTTCCTGAGCTCTGGTGAGTCCTGAGTCCATCCAGAGGGGCCCCCTCCCCAGGGTTTTTAGTCTCTGGAAGAGTGTGAGGTCAAGGAAGTCACTGCTGTGTCCCAGTGTTTGGAATGGGCCTTGCTTACAGTTCACACTCAGTGGTCCACTTTATGCCTGTGGGCTACAACCCCTGTAGAAGGCTGGACCCACAGCTGGAGTCTCTGTGGACCTAGGAGGTATCTCTTCACCAGACAGTGGGAAGTTAGTGAGAGGGGATGGTGGGAATGGGCAAGTCCCCCTCCTCTTGCTGGGACTTGGCAGCACCTCAAAAATCCCAGAAACCAAGAATAGAATCTTGGCAACAGCCAAATCCTGGAACTGAAGCTGAGAATCGTGTCATTCAGCAAACCCAGATTAAAGGCTGGCTTAGAGACCAACCTGCTCCCAGGACTGGGACCCTAGGCAGGCTGGGACTGGCAGCTGCTCTTTAGGAGTACCCCCACCCCAGTCTGATGAGGAGGCCAACTTGAAAAATAAGATTTTGATCTTGCCTTTGTTAAACTCAACAATAATAACACCTGAAATTTACTCCTTCGTGCCAGGCAGTTCTAAGCAATTTATATGTATTGACTCATCTATTCCTTTCAACTACCTGATGTTATCCTCTTTTGACCCATGAAGAAACTGAGACACAGAAGTGCTAAACTCTGCCCAAGGTCACAAAGCAAGGGCCAGACACAGTGACAGACCCAGGTTCTGATTCACTCTAGCACTCATACTTCTGACATGAGACACTACTGCTAACATTCTGAAGCCAGCTGCTTCTGGGTTTGGATCCTGGCTCTGCCCTTGCTTGTTGCCTGTGTGACCTTGACCGACACACTGTCCTGTCTGAGCCCCAGTTTCCAGATCTGTAGAGGGGGCACTTGGTTTTTCCATGCCAACTGTCTGGGAAGTTTGTGCTCACCCCTCTTCCTTCCCTCTCCTTCTTCATCCAGGTCCAGGATGGGGGCCATGTCTGTCTGGACCTCAGGCCTCCTGGTGCTCCAGATGCTGCTCGTGGTAGCTGGGGAACAGGGTGAGTTGGCTTATGCAGTGGGAGAGGTTGAGGTCTGAGGGATGGGTGAGTTGGGGCAGCTTTTTAGCTCAAGAGCCTTCTGCTGGTTCCATGGCTTGGTGTGGGGAATAAAACAAGAATAGATGAAAAAGGTCTTTGAACAGTCAAAAGCGAACAAGACACCTGAGAGGTTATTTTTAGTCAATGCCAGCAAAGGCTGGAGGTGTCTGCCTTTCACTGTTTTGCTATGATGAGCTGAAGAGAGAGAGAGAGAGAAGAAACGGATGGGAGGGAAAGGAGGGAGAAAGAGAATGGGGGAGGGAGAGGGAGGGAGGAAAAAGGATAGTGTGTACATTGATTAGTGATGCCTGTCATGGGCAGGGCAATGGAAATAAAGGTTTGTATGTATGCATCTTCTGGCATTTACCCAGTGGTAGTCAAAAGCCCAGGCTTTAGAAATGCCTCCCACTCAAAAGAGGATGATGACATGAAGCTACCTCTGCAGATGGTAATGAAAATTTGACGGGCTGCTTGCTATCTATAAAGTGCCTGTTATCTAGAAGGTACTCTACAAACACCATTTCCTTCCCCATGGCTACCTCTCCCTTAACTTCTGGGGAAATTGTGGCTCAGAGGATGACAGTGACTTTCCCATGGCCACACAGTGAGTCAGTGACAGAGTCACTGGCCCCTGGGATCTGGACTTTGAATGGAAGCAGAACTACAGAGGGATTTGACCCCATTCCCCTTCTGCTCACAGACCGGGGTGCAAATCACAGATCTGTGCCCTGCATCGTGATGTTGTATAGGCAACCTAATCTCTCTGGCCTCAGTCTCCCTACCTGTAAAGTGAAAGGAAATAGTCTCTGCTGGTCCTTGCCTCTGAGTCAGGTCTCTCTCCACCTTCCCCATTCCAGGCACACAGGATGCCACCACTGTTGCCGCCACTGCTGCTGAGAAGGGGCTCCACATGCAGAAGGTGGGGTCCGGCTCTGTGCGAGCTGCGCTGGCGGAGCTGGTGGCTCTGCCCTGTCTCTTCACCCTGCGGCCATGGCCAGGGGCAGCTGGAGAAGCCCCTCGGATCAAGTGGACCAAGGTGCGCACCGCATCAGGCCAGTGGCAGGACCTGCCCATCCTGGTGGCCAAGAACAACGTGGTTCGAGTGGCCAAGGGCTGGCAGGGACGTGTGTCTCTGCCCTCCTATCCCCGGCACCGGGCCAACGGCACGCTGCTACTGGGGCCACTGAGGGCCAGCGACTCCGGGCTCTACCGCTGCCAGGTGGTGAGGGGCATCGAGGATGAACAGGACCTGGTGTCCCTGGAGGTGACGGGTCAGTTGAGGGCAGGGGTGGGACCAAGGCTGGGAGGGGGAGGGGCTGAACCTGAAGCTCACCCAGTGAATATCAATGACTCCCTTTCTATATTTCTGATACAGTCACAAAGCAGGTGTCGACAGGTGCTACCGCCTCTCTAATAGCTCTCTCTCTTTTACTTAAGAGTGAGCAGCCCCTGGCTCGGTCTCTTGTGGACCACAGGATTCTATAAGGTTTCACAATCACGTTTTACGTCCATTTCATGGTTACCTATTTTCACAGAAGGGAAAGGATATTGGCTTTCTGTTTAAAATAGGAATATACATTTCCTTTTAAAATAAATTTTTAAAGGAAGTTTCTTTTCAAAAAGTTGATTGAAACATGTAATAACAGTCCTTAAATACTGTTTAACCAATTCCTGTATTAAATTCTTGCTGTTGAAATATCCAGTGTAGTTTTTGTTTTCCTAACTTATCAAGGCGAACAAGGCAAAAATTATTATTATTATTATTATTATTATTATTATTAAACCAAAGCCCTAGAACAGAGAGTGGCACAGTAGATGCCCAACAGATATTTGAGAAATGACTCAGTGAATGGATCGTCGTGTGGAAAACCTCCTGTAGACTCCTGCCAGGAAGTCAGTATCGCTTAACCTCTGCTGGCCAAGGGCAAGTCCCTGGACTTCGGTCCTAGGGCAGTCTTCCCCTCCCAACAGTGTCTCACTGTATATTTTATGAGGTTAACCAGTCATCCCCTTTCCAAGGCCTCGCTTCCCAAAACCATTAATCCTCAAAGAAAGTTGGTAAGTAATATAGGAAAGAAGTTCCATGTCTGGGTTTGTTCAATTCATTCATTCTGCCAAATATTAATCGAGTGCCTACCACATGCCAGCCTGGGGCTAAGGACACTGTTATGGCTGAGGTGCAGCTATTGACTTTTGGGGGCTCTCAGTTTGATAAGATGGGGCAAAAAGTTTCATTCTTTTGTCTTGCTCAGTCATTGTTTTCATCCCTAAATTGGAATTTGATGGGCTGCTTGCTATCTATAAAGGCTTTTTGACCCCATGTATGCGTGTTCAATAATGGGCTTCACATCGTGACTTACATACAAGTCACCTCCTCCAAGAAGCCTTTTGTGATTCCATTCCTAGGTTGGACCATAATCACATTTGATCTCCCATTGCTGCCAGTGCTTCTCCTGTTGATGCATGTACTCAATTCCTAAATGGCAGAATCTCTCTGGCTCTTCTGCACATCTCCTCTCACCTCCAGAGCCTAACCCTGGGCATGAAGAATGCTATTTTGGAGTCAGATCTTCCTGGATATGAGTTCTGGCTCTGCCTTAATCTAGCTGTGTGGCCCTGACCATGTCCCTGAACCTCTCTGAGCCTTAATTTCAATGAGATAATGTTTATAAGTGCTTTTTATGTAGTAAATACTTAACAAATTCTAGCCCTTTATGGCCATTGTTATCCGTGTCCTCATCTGTAAAATGGGGGCATATCAGTCTCACTCCCCACCCCTTCCCTAATGCCACGTCTGGTGCTGAGTGAAGGCAGGTTGTCCAGGGCAGTGTAGGGCAGCAGACTGAGGGGTGTGGGGCACTGGGCAGAGGGAGGACTGTTCTTCAAAATTCCAGAATAAATCGGCCCTCTATCCTGGATGTTCCTCTACAGGTGTTGTGTTCCACTACCGCGCAGCCCAGGATCGCTATGCACTGACCTTCGTCCAGGCCCAAGAGGCCTGCCGTCTCAGCTCAGCCACCATTGCAGCCCCACGGCACCTGCAGGCCGCCTTTGAGGATGGCTTTGACAACTGTGACGCTGGGTGGCTCTCTGACCGCACTGTTCGGTGAGGGGGTACACAGGGTGGGAGATGGAGAGCTATCCTCTGGGGAAAGATGGTTCTTGGGGGCCCCAGGAGCACACATCCTTGTCTTGTCAGGTATCCTATCACCCAGTCCCGTCCTGGTTGCTATGGCGACCGTAGCAGCCTTCCAGGGGTGAGGAGCTATGGGAGGCGCGACCCACGGGAACTCTACGATGTGTATTGCTTTGCCCGTGAGCTGGGGGGTAAGTCTGGGGCTGGCAGGATCCTCCCCTTCCCTGAGCCCTGTCACCTCCCCCAACGCCCCTCCCTCTTAAGTCTCATCCTTCTTGAAACCTGCAGCCAAGACTTTGGCCTACTCCTTACCTAAGTTTTCCTTCCCTCCCTGAGCCCCCCTCCTTCTCTGTGCCCCTTCCCTCTGTCTGCACCCCTTCCCTCTCTCTGCACCTCTTCCCTCTCTGAGACCTTGTCCTCTTCTCTGAGCCTCTCCCTCTCCCGGCCTCCTCCTTTCCTACCTCAGCCTCCTCCCGAGCCTCTCCCTTTCTCTAAAGCCCGAGGGACCTCATTTGTAAAAAGAAGCTACAGCGGCCTCTTCGGTCAGGTCCGAGCTATATGGAGTGGGCTCCACTTCCCGGGCTCCGGAGTAGGGTGCCCTAGACACTCCTGATTTCCTCTCACACCTTCCCACGCCTTCCCACAGGCGAGGTCTTCTACGTGGGCCCGGCCCGCCGCCTCACCCTGGCCGGCGCTCGAGCCCAGTGCCGCCGCCAGGGTGCCGCGCTGGCCTCGGTGGGGCAGCTGCACCTGGCCTGGCACGAGGGCCTGGACCAGTGCGACCCCGGCTGGCTGGCAGATGGCAGCGTCCGCTACCCGATCCAGATGCCGCGCCGGCGCTGCGGGGGTCCGGCCCCCGGCGTACGCACAGTCTACCGCTTCGCTAACCGCACGGGCTTCCCTGCACCTGGAGAGCGCTTCGACGCCTACTGCTTCCGTGGTGCGTGGGAGGCCACGCCCGGGGGAGTGAGTCCCTGTCGGTCACGCTCCCGAGGGTGCGTCCCTGGTGGCCTCGCCCTAGGGCTGGAACTTCGGTAAAGGCCATCCACCGCACCAGGAGCTTTGCTTTCTGGTGGAGGCAGAGTCTGGGCAGGGGAGAGATGCAAACTACTCCGTGATAACCCGCCCACTGGGTGAAGGCCATGCCCTGAGACAGGCTTTTCCCTGGAGTCCCACCCTGGGGGAAGGAAGGAGCCCCAAGCTCTGGCTGGAAGTCTTGTTTAGGGCGTGGGCTATAAAGCCTGAGGTTCCTGAAAGACAAATCCCCGTATGGAGCATATTTTATCTGGAGCCATGGTCAGAAGCACCCTTTGAGGAAGTGATGCTTCAACTGGGCCAAGCCACATCCCCAGGGATGAGACCAGGGATGACTTTTGCACTTGGGGTGGAGCCAGAATCTCAGAAGCTGCAAACCTGGACTCAGAGGAGTTGGGTCTTCTATCTGTGTAAGGGGGAGATCCCGTTTAAGAAGGCCAAGCCGTTAGACACTTTCTCCCTTGGCAGGCAAAAGCCAAGGCCCAGGCCTGACCTGTCCCTGAGAGTTGACCACTGCCTGAGCTTCACCCATGAGCCAAGTTGTCTCTTGACTCCTTACTGTGCCCAGTTGATTCTGAACTTGACAGTGGGTGAAGCCTGAGCAGTGAGGATGATCAGTTTGTATCACCCTCTCTCAGTCCAGGGGATTTCAGAAAACACTGAGAGAGAGAGAGAGAGGAAGAGAGAGAGAGAGAGAGAGAGAAGGGGCCACAAAGAGACAGGATACACAAATCTGTGCTGCAGTATGCTGGAATGTGGGTAGACTTCAGGCAGAACTTCCCAGCCCTTGAGCGTAACATATCCTCTTTTGCTTTCTCCTATAGCTCATTACCTTTCTCCACAACATGGAGACCCAGAGACCCCCTCATCTGGGGATGAGGGAGAGATTCTGTCTGCAGAAGGACCCCCAGCCCAAGAACTGGAGCCCAGCCTGGAGGAAGGGGAGGTGGTTACTTCTGACTTCCAGGAGCCTCTGGTGTCCAGTGGGGAGGAAGAGCTTCTGATCTTGGCAGAGAAGCAGGAGTCTCGAGAGACCCCCAGCCCAGCCCTTGGGGTTCCCACAGTAGCCTCAAGACCTTCACTGAAGGCCGAGGAGGAGTGGCTGAGTACTGTGGCCCCCTACGCCAGCAGCCTGGAGGCCAGCACTTCAGCTGGTGCACATAGGGAGGCGACTCCAGCTGGCCCTACGCCCAAAAGGAGGGGACGCTTTAAAGGGTTGAACGGGCGACACTTCCAGCAGCAGGAATCCCAGCAAGGGCTGGAGGGGAGGCTTGAGGTCAGTGCCCAGCCCTCCACCACCCCAGAGGCTGCTGGGAATCATGTGGAGCCTCCCCTGACCACTGCAGCCACAGACTCTTTAGGGAGTGGCAGGAGCCAAAGTCCCTGGGCTGTGCTGTCCAATGAGGTGGATGTGCCTGGAGCTGGTGAGTGGGGTCCAAGGAGGAGGTGGGACCTGAGTGGGTGTCTGAGGGGGACAGGGGGAGGAGGCTCTGAGTCCCTGCTGGGTCCCCTGGCGTCAGAAGCGCTCTCTTCCCCAGGCCTAAACCAAAGATACTCGATGAAAGGAGCTGCTGAAAGATAATCGCTGTTGTTGATATTGTTGCAGGTTCCCCTGGTGGCAGGAGCTCCACAGAGCCCTGGCTGTGGCCCCCAACAGTGGCCCCACCCAGCATCCCAGGCCCCAGCAGAGCCCTTGGCTTCAAGCTGGAGGAAGCCAAGGGCCCCAGTGTGAGGCTGGACACCCCCAAACTGCCCTGGTCCCACTCAGAGGCTACTGCCCAGCCTCCTAGCCCCTCAGAAGATCCCAACACTGTCCCCTGGGATGCAGCTCCCATGGTCACTTCCCTAGACCTCCCTGTCATGGCCATGCTTCGTGCCCCTAAAGTGTGGCTCCTACCACACCCTACACCCCTCCCCACCCAAGCCAGTGGGGTCAAGGGTCACAGTGAGGCCATAGCCACTGCTGCACCCTCCCCAGCCTCAGAGACCCAGGCTGGTCCCCAGGACCCCATCCACCCAGAAGCGTATTCCTTGCCCACCTCCTTGGGCCTGACAGGACAAGGTAGAGAGGCCACGTTCCTGACATTTGGTGACCATGAAGCAGGAAGTCCCACGGCCCCCTCACAGGTATCCATGGATACACAAGCTGGAACCAGTCCTAACTCTCCCAGGGCAGACTTTGGAGAAAATGGGGAGACCAGCCCCAATGGACTAGGCAAAACTGAGCACCCCAGATCTAGTCCACAGGCTTCTGTGGGTGGGAAAGTGGCAGCAGATTTCACCCCCATGGAGACGGCTACTGAGCCCCTGGGAGGAAGAGGCATCTCAGGGTCTGAGTCTGGGGTCTTCAACACAGCAAAGAGCCCCACTTCCAGCTCACAGGCCACCATGGAAGAGGCACAGGGCATGTGGCCCTCACTGCACAGTGAACAGCTGGACCCCCGCCCCACCTCTGCACCGTTGAGGGACCCCAGAGTCTCCCTGAATTTGGAGCCTTGGGCTGCTACAGATGGAGGAGGTACAGTGGGTCCTGTGGACTCCACAGCCATGGTGGACCCCGGCAATGCTGATGGGATTTGGAAACCTGGATCCCATGTGGTTGAAGGAGATGAAAGCCCCACCATGAACCCTTTGGTGGCTGTGGATAAAAACATGGTGACGTCCCTCATGTCCCTGGACCAGAGGGACAAGAGTGAGGTCCTGGCCACGTCCACAATGGACTCCTCCAGCTCCCAACCCCACCCAGAGCCAGAGGGCCAGAGGGTGACCTGGGGAACACAGGGAGCCTCAGCCCTTCCACATGAGGGCAGCCTCCCTGGGAAGCCTGCTCTTGAGCCTTGGACATCTACGGCGGCCAGAATGAACAAGCCTGTGTCAGAGTCCGTGGGGGAGCCTACAGTGCTGTGGGACTCCCCCAGCACCCTGCCGCCTGTCCCTTGGGTCCTGGACAAGTTTGAGCTGGAGGTCCTTGCAGGGAGTGCCAGTGTGGAGGAGGCAGCAAGCGGAGAGGAGCCGGCCCTGCAAGGGACCTTTGCAAATGGGAGTGCAGAGCAAAGTGAGTTCAAAGCTGGTGGCCTCATCCAGCCCCATGTGGTGAGGGCTCTGGGACCAGGGGTCAGGGGAGCCCAAAGTAAGGAAGAAGGGTTGTCCCTTGGGGCCTGGGAAGGTTTCTAGCAGGGGATGCCGTGGGAGGTGGAAACTTATTAGGTGCGTCAACTTGCAGAAAGGGTGTTCCCTGGCAGAGGCGCCAGCCTGGCCAAAGGCAGGAGATCAAGTTGATGTGTTTTTGAGGCACAGTGAGTGGTGGGAAAATGATGAGGCATCGAGCGGAGTTTGATTTTGGTTCAATTAACAGCTCATGTTTATGGACACATGGAGTCAGGCAGCGCTGTGCAATGCTGCAGGGGCTGGCCTTCAGGGATGCCCTAATCTGGGGAAGACAGAGCTAGAC
>PVKM010035263.1:0-15246 GCA_004027735.1 Carollia perspicillata | reverse complement strand
GCCCCCGCGATTGCCCGCCTGCCCCTCAGGCCTTCCCCCACGTCACCAGTGACCTGGATGCCGCCTGTCCCTCTTCCGTGTCAAAAGGACTGACCAACCTGCTGCGGGTCAGACCCGCTTGCCAGTCTGACTTCCCCCCAGTGTCATAGCCAGGGTCCCTGCCACTTTGCCGCTGGTGTTCCCTTACGGGCGGAGCGCTGCACTTGGGTGTGGAAAATGCATTTAAAATGAATGTGCATAATTTCCAAGATGCTCCCCACAAGGACTGCTGGGCCCTCCTGGGTCACCCGAGGTGGGAGGTGCTTCTGCTGGCCCCCGTCTCCTGCCTGCCGTTGCTCTGGCTTCAGGCCTGCACCACTCAGTCCCCGGAGGCCCACCCAGTGTCCCATTGGGCCCCTACCCCCACCTTCCAAAGGCAGCACTGAGGAAGCAGCTTTTCCTGAATACCTGGAGTCCCAGTGGTGGACGTGCAATGCAGTTAGAATCTCTGATTGTGGAACACGTGGCCAATTTCAGTAGATGATTGTCATTTACAGGTAAAGACATATCTTCAGCCTTGTCGTCACCTCGTTATTGAAGTGACGCCTTCCCTCCCCTTCACTATTTTCTTTTAATCTGCCAGGTTACAGTTTTGATGACGTGAGTACGGTTGGCGGCACCGCACAGCACGATTCGGGAGCTAAACCCTGCTTGGCCGCAAACCCCGCTCTGTCCCTCACTTGTCATGTGGCCTCGTGTGGGTTACTTGAGCCTTGTTGACATCTGTAAAAAGATGATGCAGATATCACGTGCCCGAGAGGGCTGGTGAGCAGAGGAAGTGAGTTACGTGTCGGACCGCCCGGCACGCTGCCTGGCACAGAACCACCCGCTGTCCGTACCGTCCCTTAGTGCCACGCACTGCAGTGGAAAATGCGTGGTTTTGACCTTGGGATTGGGATCCTCTGCTCATTCGCAAGACAGAGGCTTGTGGCGCGTCTTCCTCTCGCGCGCCTGCCTGAAGCACCCAGCTGCAGTACCGCTCGATTCCTAAACTTGCAGATCAGACAGCGCCCCTGCTCTGCCGGCTACGGTGGCTGCCGGCCTCCTGGGGGGGGCAGAAAGGGGGTTAGCTAGCTCTGGCGCAGCCCCACAGCCTGGCCCAGCCTCGCAGTCCTCGCTGGGGTCAGACAGCGCGGCACCCGGAGAACAGCGCATCGTCTCTTGTCACTCTCTCTCCGTGTTCCTCGGGTAAACACTTCTTTAAGCAGAAGGCGCCGTGCATTGTGGGACTGAGGAATACCTTGCGATGCCTGCATTTCCCTTTTCACTTTTTAAGTTAGGCACCGTGTTTCCTTTCAAGCACGGCAGCTGCTGCTTTAAATGTTCTTAAAATGGCACTTCCAGGAAGTCCTGTGCCCAGGCTGTTGGAAGACGCTGGAATCCCCTCCTCTACCCGCCGCGTGTACCTCCGTGGGTTTTCTGCAGTGTTTCAGGGAGACGTGTGGGTCTCACAGTCGGTCTGACCAGGAGAACGGCGGACAGAGCTACCCCCACGCGATCCCTGAGCTGTCAGAACGGGTGAAGTGGGCGTCTGGAGAGCTGACGAGACCTGGGGCTCCCACCACGGCGTGGCTGGGAGGGGGGCACGCGTCACCCAGAAGGCACTCGGAACGCGCTGCACTCTGTCAGTGTGGGTGCTGCGTGCGTGCAGAAGTGCCCCACACCCCCATCCGGTGCCACTCTCCCTTGCTGGCGCGGGTGCAGCTTGTCTCCTGCTCTGGGGAAGCAGCTCCTCCAGGCCCAGGGGGCGCCCCACACGCCTGCCTGGTGCTGTCCGCATCAGAGAAGACGGTCACCAATATCATCATCGTCTAAAAAGCACTCACTGTGTGCCAGGCACTGTGCCAGGCTCTGTGAATGAAGGGGTTAACCTTCCCGGCAGCAGAGCTGGAGCCTCAGGGGGTGGGGCTGCTGCACAGAAAGGGGGCGGGGCCTCCCCCAGCTTGTGTGGTGTCAGGCAGGGCCCCCTCAGACCCAGGCAGCGTGGCTGGGACCCTCATATCAGCTGGCCGGGGTCTTGGAAAAGCCCGAGAGCTGATGTTCTCCAGGCGCTCTCCACGTACCCTGTGCGGAGCTCAGCGTGTCACTCGTGGTGCCTAACTTAGCCTTGGTGGTGGCCCCATGAGGGTGGGCGTTGTTCCCGTTTTGCAGATGAGGTGACAGGCACATCTTCCGAGGCTGGCTCAGATAGGCACGCGGTCTACTCCAGGTGGGGGTCTCAGACCCTCCCATTGCAGTTACGCCCGGGCACTGGCGTGTTCCCAGGGGTCCGGCTGCCGGACTCTAGGTGCAGAAGTGGGGCACCGTGAGCAGCACAGCGGAGCTGAGCAGGAGACAGGCTCCGAGAGGCCCTGCTGCCCCACAGTGCCCTTCCTCGTGGGGCCCCTGCTCTGGGCCTCCCGTCCGTATGCCTCAGCCGCGCACCGGCGTCCTCCCCCCTCAGCATCCGCCCCGGGCAGCGCCAGGCCCTCTCCCGCGCCCCCCACCCCACTTCTGGGACCAGCTCTGTGCTCAGAGCCCCCACGGCCTGGGACGGCCCCGCACACACTGAAAACCCACAGCCCCGGGATGCGGCCTTTTGCTGGGAAACCTGCCCCCCGCATGGCGGGAAGCTCCCTGGCGGTGTGCCTCCGGCCTTGAGCGTAATGGCTTCCCTTTCTGTTTCGGGCTCTGTGGATGGGAAAGGCGCTCCCACGGAGCGCTTTCTTTTTCCGACGACAGGAAGGTTAACGTCCCCCGTGGGCCCGGGGCAGATGACAGATTGCCTCGCTCCCCGCCTCTGCCCCATGTACCTTGTCCCGAAGCCCCATTTCAACCCGGCCCCCAAGGCCCCTGCGTTTTCTGCCCTTCAACTTGGCAGCAGGTCACACGCTCTGTGTCCTCGGCCCTCGGGTCTCAAGTGCGGTCGAAACTGTTGTTTCTCACTGCGATTGGAACTTCACCTCTTGGTTCGAGGTCACCTCAGTGCAGCTTTTCCTCTTTCAGGGGAGCGTTCTGCAGCTTCCTCGGAGGAGGGGGATGCCCCGCAAATCCCCTGGACGAGGGGAGCAGCTGCTCTCCCGCGCGGTGTCGGGAGGAACCACTTGGGCCCGGGCCGGAGGCGCGGTGGGCCACGTCCACCCCCGTCCAGGTGCGGTGTCTCTGACCCCCGGCGCCGGGAGCCACGGGCGCGGCCGAGTCCTCGGAGCTGGCCGCCGGTAGAAGCGTCTGTAGGCAGCGGGCGTTCATGTCCTTGTCAGGTGCCTGAAACACTCCTGCCTTCGCGCTGCTGGTGACGCGCTCCTGGTTCCCACCGCGGGGAGGGCGGGCTTTGTGACTGTAACCTGGGCGCTTGGAGTAGGAGAGGAAGGGAGCCCCGAGCGTTTCGGGGAGACGCCCTTGCCAGGGCACTGCTTCACTGCTGACGGGTGGGGCTGGTGGCCTAGGTCACTCTTTGGCCTCGGTGGATGCCACTCTGGGGCGGCCAGGTGGGCCTCAGGCGGTCCCTCCGCCCCCGTGGCCCAGGGAGCTCCGCCTTGTCCCGGCTGCTCGCGTGGCCGGTGGCGCTCTGCTTCGTTCTTGCACTCACGTGGCCCAGGCGGCCCCGCCTCGCGCCTCCACTCACGCGGCCCAGGTCGCTCCGCCTCACGCCTCCACTCACGTGGCCCAGGCGGCCCCGCCTCGCGCCTCCACTCACGTGGCCCAGGTGGCTCCGCCTCCCGCCTCCACTCACGTGGCCCGCAGAGCCCCGCCCCGTTCCTGTTGGCTGGTGGAGTGCGGACGCTCTGCTGGGCCGCCTCTGACACCGCCGCCCCGGGGAAGGACACTTTGTGAGGGCAGGTACGGCAGCGGTCTGCGCCGGGCGTCGGCGGAGACGGGGTTGGGGGCCCGGTTTCCCTGGTGTTTGGCTGAAGTTTGAGGCTGTCGGCGCGCAGCAGTGTCCTGCCGCCGAGGCCGCCCGTCCCCTGGCCGCGGGCTGGAGACGGCAGGCCCTTCTGGGGCTGCGCGCGTCTGTCCCTTCGTCGGCGTTCCTGGGTCTGGGGCTTCTCCAGTCCCGGGCGGGCCGGGGGCATCGAGCACTCGCCCCGGCGCTGGGGTCCCTGCGGGCCGGCCGCCGCCCCTCCGTCCTCCGCAGGCCTGGGGCGCGTGCTCCGCGCACAGAGCCGCGGCGCTGGCGGGAGGAGCCGTGAGGGGGCGTCTGCTCCGTCTTCCCGGAAGCGGCGGTGCCCGCGGTTCTTATTGACGGCCACGGGGTCGGTCAGCCCGGGAGGAGCCGGACGAGCCTCGGGCCAGCCCGCCGGGCCGGGCAGACCAGTTCCGGGCCCTGGGGAGGCCTCGGAGGACTCGGCGTCTGACCCGAGTGGCGGTGGTTACGAGCCCCTGGGCCCCCTCGTCGGCTCTGGTCGCTGATGCTTCCTGCCGTAGACGCGTCCCGTGTGGTTTTCTCTCCACGCTGCCGGTGCCCAGTCTCACTGCGGCTCCCTGAACCCACGAACCTAAGTGCCAGTGCAGAAGCGCCCTGATCCCGCGGGAGGCATTGATGGTGTTTAGGGCCCGGGGAGGCAGGAGCCGTGGGGACCGGGAGGCCATCAGCCACGCTGCCACCGTGTGGGTCGGCAGGTGTGGAGCGGAGACCACCTGCTGAGCCTCCTGCTGGGCGTGTCGGAAACTGGGGCTTTTCCCGCCAGCTGCTCCATGGTGGAGGCTGAGTCCTCAGCGGCTGCCCCACGGTCACTCCACGTCCAGCTCCAGGGCGGGCTGGGACTGGCTAGCCCTTGTGTTTTTTTTTGCACTGAGATGTGTCCTGAGCTCTCGTCACACGTGTGTGCTCGTGGGGTGCAGCTGCGGTGGGGCGGCGCTCACCTCTTGACCTTCTTCCCAGGCCCAGGCCAGCGTGTGGAGGCAGCTGCTGTCAGGCCTAGTAGTGACTTTGGCAGGGGTCTTGCAGGGGCACCAGGGGGTGATGCTTGAGGTTGAACAGCATCTCTGTCGCAGTACCGTGGGGAGTGGGCACTGACAGACGTTGTGAGCCTGTCCAGGAAGCTCCCACCCTCGGGAGGGAAGAGTGGCTGCAACTGGGGCCCGTGTCCCTTCTGGAGTGGCCAAGGGGCGCAGGCTCCTCCCAGTGTGGACAGCCCCGGTGGGAGCCGGGAAGCGGGTGGCGGCTCTTCTGGAGGGAGGGAGAGAAAGGCTGGAGCTGGCTCTGAGGGGGAGAGTGGGCTTTCTGTGTAGGCTGGGGTCACTCTTGCCAAGGCCGGGGGGTGAGAAGAAGACCATGGCTAACGGAGGCATGAGAGAGAGGCAGGATGATGTGCGCCCCAGGAGGCTTGAGATGCCAGGCTTGAGCAAGGGGGCTCTGTCTTGTGAACACTGGGAAGAAAATGGGAGTTTCTAGCAGCTGGTGTGCATACACTTACAGTGTATATGTGCACAGTCGTGTGTTTGGTTTGTGCACATTTATGTAACATGCATGTATGTAGGAATGCATTGGGTACACATGTACATAACACAGGTGTGTGCACGTGAGTCACTCCTTGTACACGTATACAGTGGTGCCCAAGTCCAGGTGTGAGCCTGAGCCAGGATGATGGGCGGGGCAGGAAGGGTGGGTGGAGAGAAATGACTAGGAGACATGTGGGACCAGGCTGTGCGTGGGGAGGAGGGACGGAGTAAAAGGTACAGAGCTGGAGCCCCCGCTTCCCGGGAACCTCTGTCTAAGCGTGTTGTTGACACACCTGGCAGAGCTCTAACACCTCCCTTTTGGGGGACACGAGGGTGTCTGCAGCGCTGGGCCGGGTGGTTCTGCTCACCACCCTCTGCCTCTGGCCCTCAGATGCTCTGGGTCCTAACAGCCGTCTGGGCGCTGTCCCCGTTCAGAGCGGCCTAGTATCTGACACTCTGTCTGGGTTCAGGACGCAGGCCATCAGGCTGTTGGAATGTGGCCGTTAAGGCCTGTTGAGCTGGAGCGACGAGGACAGGGCCGTGTCCACAGGGGCTCCTCTGTGAGGGGAGGAAGGGCTGCGTGGGCACCGTGGGGGCTCTGAGAGCAGTGGACAGTCCCACCCGGCCTTGACCAGGGTGTCCCTGCCTCCTTCCGGCCTCTGTTTGGCAGCGGAGGCTGCTGGTGTGCAAAGCCCAGGCGGGGACTCTTGGTCACTGACAAGTTGGGGGTGGGCTTCGGGGGGCTGTGCGACCGCGGGGGTCCTGGGCAGCGGGGCAGCCGCTTCCTTCATGTCCCTGGGGTCCTGGTAACGCTCACCTGCCCGTACTGTGGTAGGTGTGTCTTCAGCCCCTCCCCTGCTGGGTGCCCGCTGGCCTGGAGAGCCTTCCTCCGGCACTAGGCCTGGTTCGCCCTTGCGTTTCCAGGGCGTGGCGCAGGGCCCGACACGCAGGTGTGTCGTTGGTCTCCAGTAGGCACTGCCGTCACTGTGCACACGCAGCCTCGCCCTCACCATGTTCACCCGGGTCCTGCCCAGGGCTGGTGTCCCCAGCACAGGGCTTTCCAGGGTGGTCATTGCGCTTCTCCTGCCCGGCCCACTTGTCATCGATCCGTGTCTTGGGCCACCTCTCAGCGGTATTTCACAAAGCGATTTTCGCGGAGAGGATGTGGTGTTTGGTGACTGCGCCCTGCCAGCCAGCCCCTTGGCGAGATGGCAGAGCTGTTCCCGGGGCGGGTTTCATTCTCCCTGTCCCAACGGGGAGCCAGCCTGGGGCCCGAAGCTGCCTCCGACCTGCTGGCCGGGTCGCCTATGCGGGCTCCACACTCATCTTCTGAGGCTAGCTGGTCCGGGACTTGTTTCTGCCGCACCCCCAAACTCAGCGTGCACCTCCCTTCCCTGATCGCTCGGGCTCCGTCTGGTTTATCACTGTGTGGTGGTCTGTGTACCTTTCTTTGCACAGGCCCTGCTCGGGGTGGCTGCACGTCTGGGCCTTCTGCCGCCCTGGCAGAGGCCGGCACCCATGGCTGCTTAGCGAGTATGTGGTGGAGCCCGTGGAGTCTGGTAGCCTCGGATCTGTCCCCGGAGGCCGTCCTCCGCGGGGTCTTGTGGGTGTCAGGTGCTCGTGACTGAGATGGCTTTTAGTGAGTCTCTATTTCCTCTTTCCAGCAGCAGCTTGAAGTTGTTGTTCATGAGAAATATGTCTGCAATACACGGAGGCAGCTGACTCACCTCCTGTGCGGGAGGAGTTGGTGCCCTGCCTGCGCCATGGGGGAGGGAGGGCAGCTGTCCCCTCCTGCCTCCCACAGCCGGTGGGCCCTGTGCTCGGCGGGAGCCCCGGGGCCCAGAGGCTAGAGCGTGTCAAGGACTGTCCTCCACCGGGTCAGCGACTGGCGGGAATGAGTGGCTGCCTAGTCTCTGCATCTCAGTCCCTCGTCCATAACACGAGGAGCTGACTTAGAATCTGCATCTCAGTGACCCTGACTCTGTCTCTTCTTCCTCTGTCCCCTGCAGACCACCCTGGTCCCCAGGGAAGCCATGTCCCAGTCGCTTAGCATCCACACCGGCTGACAGACTCGTGGGGACAGACAGCCAGGACCAGCCCATGGGTGCCCCGCCTTGCACGCACCCTGGCACCTGGGGGCCGGGCGGGGGCCGGAGCTCCTCCTCCCCGAGCCGAGCACTTCACTCCTGACTGCTCTCCATTCTCCAGTATTTACACCTTTTGCTGCTCCGTGAAAAAGCATTTGAAGAATTAGTCATCTGTTTTTCTCTATCGCAGCCAGAAGAGAGCGTTTTGAAAAGCAGCAGAGCCCTACAGGGTCGGATTCCCCAGACAGGCACGGGAGAAGGGGACCGAGCTGCAGCCTCAGTTTCTGCGGGCGCTCGGGCAGGAGAGGCCGGGGGCTCGGCCTTTCAGGGAGCGACCTGCACCCGGTGTTCAGGGTCAGACACCTGGCTTCTACCACCTTCCATTACAGCCCAGCCGCACATTAGGGCCACTGGAGAACTTAGAGGACGCACATGCTGGGGGTCCCCGTGCCCTTATCCCACGTGCTGGGCTGGGGGCCCCATTCCTGTCCCGGCTCCTGGGTGAGTGTAGCGTGCAGCCGGGAGAGTGGAGGTGCTCAGAACTGGGGCGTCTGTGCGAGGCCCCAACACACAAGCCTGATTTTAGGCCAAAGACCTTTTCGTGGGTTTCCAGTCGAAGCCCTACAGGTGACACCAGGGGGACGGTTGGAGGGGGTGGCACCCCAGCAGCAGGTGGGTTGGGGAGTGTACAGGCCGAGGGCCGAGTGCTGTGGGGTGTCCACCCCCACACTGGTGACATCCCCCCGTGGAGCAAGAGCTGATCCTGCCGAGACGTGTCATCACGTGTGACCATGTCCTGAGCGGTTGGTTTTCTGAGCCCCTCCTTGGACATCGGCGCCCTCTCGCTGCCTTCAGTGGTCGTCCCTTTCAGGGCCCCTCGGCCTCTCCCCGGTCTCCTGTCCGTCTTGAAACCTTCCCTCCTCTGAGCTGTTTGTCAGGGTGGTTCTTTCCCGTGTCTGTTCCAGGCAGTGTTCATTTTTAAAGTCACTTCTTTATTTCTGATTTTCCTCTGAGTTCTGGCACTTTGTGTCTGAGTTTCCATAATTCTGATTTATCCCTTCGTGTCTTGCATAATTTAAAATATCTGGGGCTCACTTATAAATTTATATTTTTGTCTGTTGTTGAGTCTGTGTCTTTGGCATGCCTCATTGTCACGTGTCCCCAGAGATGTCCCTTTGCTTCCGTTCTCTCTTTTATGAAAATGCTGGTGGCTTTGACCTTGATCCTGCTCTGTTGTCAGTTTTTGTGAGCTTGTGTCCCTGCACTTCGGAAGGACGGCAAGTTGGGAAGCATCTCTGATTTCACAGATCCTCTCTGTCGTCCTCGTCCGGCGAGGAAAGTGTGGCTGTCCCCCTCAACCCCACACCTGAATCGTCTCTCTCCTCTGCCTCTCCCGCCACACTGCACGCCACCCCGTGGCTTCCCCCGTCCGAGAGCCCACAGACCCCGTGGCCCTCGCCACTCTTCTGCAGCCCCGGCGTGTGCTCTGGGAGCCGTGGGTCCTCTGGCTTCTCCTTCCGGATCGGCCTGTGCCTTGAAGTTTGCTCCACAGGGCCACCAGCATCAGGCTGGCTGCGGGGGTTTGTCCCCACCTCGCGTGCCTGGCTGTGGGGCTGCCTTGTCGCCACATTCTGTTGGATGCTGTCTGCGAGGTTTTAATTT
Source organism: Carollia perspicillata (assembly GCA_004027735.1). Taxonomy (NCBI): domain Eukaryota; kingdom Metazoa; phylum Chordata; class Mammalia; order Chiroptera; family Phyllostomidae; genus Carollia; species Carollia perspicillata. The sequence continues at coordinate 6,037 of PVKM010035263.1, read as the reverse complement.
TGCTGTTCAGTTTGTGGCAGACGTGGGAAGAAGAGACAGGGTCAGGGTCACTGAGATGCAGGTTCTAACTCAGCCCCTCACTTTACGGACGAGGGACTGAGGTGCAGAGACTTGGCTGCCACTCGTCCCCGCCCCTGCTGACCCGGCAGAGGGCAGGGTGGGTGGGGCTGCCCACCCACGGCGGTCCTTGCCTTGTGGAGTGCGAATGAACAGAAGGCTGTCCTGGGAGGATGCCTGTTGTGGAGCAAATTGCAGGGTGTCCACGTCTTTGTTTTAAGACATGGGTGTTTCAGCTGGTGGGTTTCTCGAAACAGAGGCACACGGGACGGGGCCGTGCGGGTGCCAGGTTCATTGCAGCGACAGAGCCTCGACGCCGTCGTCCCTCCGAGCCTCCTGCTCCACCGGGAGCCTCGTCCGGTGGCCAGGACGCTTCCAGCACAGGGAGTCCCTGTGGGCGCCCAGGCTGCTCTCGGACGGGGGTTACGGCAGACGGGTCCGCGGGCCGCCGCTCGGTCCCGTGGTCTTTGGTTTCTGCGGCCGCGGATGAAGTGGCTCACACCTGTGCTCCCGCACCTGGCCCGTGACCGGTGCTACCGATGCGCGCCCCGAGCATGTGTCTGGAGAAACGGGGCCGGCACGTGAAAGCCGAGCACGCTCACAGCACCGAGCGGCACAGGCGCCTTCCCGGAGAGATGGCCAGGAGGGCCGGGTCCTCGCTCTGCCTCTCCCACGCTCACCTGCGCCCTCATAACCGCGGCGGTGACGTCACGTGAGGAACGCCCTCGGGAAGGTGAGTCTTTCCTGGGGAGAAATGGCCCTGGGGGGAGAGGCACGTCGTCCGTGGCGTCTGCCGTGTGTCCTGCCGCCCACTCCCCGCCCCCGGCCTGTTTGTAGCTCCCCAGAGGCTTGAGCGACCGCGTCTGCCCCTCGGGGCCTTCATTCAAGAGCTGTTTCCGTGTCCACTTGCAGGAGGGGACACAGCCCTCAGCCACTCAGGGTTGTGGTATGCCTCGGCCAGTGGGGGGCAGATTCCTGGGGCTCCAGAGGCCACCCTGTGTCGCGTGCCAGCGCTCGGAGCTGTTCTGATAAAGAGTGTGCCCCCAGCAGACGCGCCGTGGGGAGCGTCAAGTGGGAGGGCCTCATGGGCACAGCGTCACCATCGCCCTCTCGGGCTGGTCCTGAGCTCAGCCACAAGCCAGGCTCCACGCTCAGTGTCAGGGTAGGACCTCGGATGAGACAGTGCCGGCGGCAGGGGGCCCGTGGCGGAGCCATGGCCCGTCTGTGAGGAACTGATGTGCACGCCCTGGCCAGGGGGCTCCCTTGGCTGGTGTGCCGTCCCGTAACTGAGAGGTCACGGGGTTGAGTCCTGCCAGGGCACGTGTCTAGGTTGGGGTTTGGTCCCCAGTCCTGGCGTGCGCCGGAGGCAACCGGTGGATGTTTCCGCTCTCCCTTCCCTTGTCTCTGAAGGCGATGAAAAAAAAATGTCCTCAGTTGAATGTTAAAAAAAAAAGGATTAAATGACTCATGACGGAGATTGCCAGTGTGAGGTTATAATGAGAGGCGCCTGCAGCTTTGAATGGTGAGAATTCGTACTGGGCTTTGCACGAGCACTTCTCCCAGCCCCCAGCCCCCACAGGACGTCAGACACACAGGTGGGAGGTGGCGGGGAGGGGAGAGATCTAGAAAGTGGATGGGCCTCGATCAAAAGGACACCCGAGCTGCCCTCCCTGGGCATCACGCCCCCTCTCATTCCAGAGCAGCCCTGTGAGGTCCTGGAACGTGGGCCTGGCCCCTGGCGTGTGTGGCTGAGGTCACAGCCCTGTCCCCTCCTCCAGAGCTGGGCGGCGGTCACCTCTGTGTGGGGCCACTGTGTGCCACCTCCCGCACAGCTGTGGCTCCGGGACCGCTGTGCCCTGATCCGCTGTGGGTCGAGTCCTGGTGTCCTGCGGGAGATGCCTTCTCTTGTGTGCTCCACCCCGACCCTCCACCCGTCCTGGTGCATTTCTGGTTCTGTGGTGCGATCCCACACTCACCTGGGCTCGGGCACCGTGCAGGCCCTGAGCTCACTCCAGCTGCGGCTCAGACTGACCTTGGCTGAGCTGGTTGTTGAACACAGCAGGTTCCCTGCGTGTTACCTGGACTGAGTCCTAGTGAGGGGCGCTGGGGGTGCCGTGGGGTTTCTTCCAAAAGCATGTTTGTGTTCTGGGGGTGGCAGGTGGAGGCAGATGCCGCTTCTCCCCCAAACACAGCTTGCTCAGAATGCTGTCTTCTTGTTGGCCCAGGTCACACGTGCCTGTGACACTGTACCCCTGGTCTCCTCCCCCTAATCGAGTAAGCGGGGCTCTCTGTTGTTGGACCTCATTTTCTCTGTCGGCCATGATCACTCGGTGGCCCACAGTGTGGTCCCCTCTCTGCTCAGTGTCCTGTCACCACATTGAGTACACTGTCTGCTTTCCCACCTGTGTTCCTGGCTCCCGTGTTCCCTGCCTGGAACGGCCTCTCCATCCACGTCCTCCTCTGCTCATCCCAGTGGGCCCAGCTCCACGGCTGTGTCGCCCTGGCCTCAGGGAAGCCATCCCTGGCCTCGGCCGCATCAGCAAGTGGCACAGCCCTGTTAGACCCTGGACACACTGCAGGGTCTTCCTGAGGCCCCGAGGCCTGGAGGCAGGAGACAGCACCTCATGACACTGCTCTGTCCCCTGATCAGCCGGTGTGGAGCCCACGCAGACAGTCTCGGTGTCAAGGTGAACAAATCCCGACCTTTCCTGGAGGCCGGGGTGCTCTGGAGTCTGTGAGAAGCAGCTGTATTAGCAGGTGACTCCGTGGAGACGCTGCTGCTGCTCCTGTGTCGCGGGACGCACGGCGGACACGGGGGGGGGGGGGCCCTCCAGAGAAATCGGGGCCTTCGCTCTGTAGCTGTGGAGGTAGCCAGGCCAGGCCGGCCGCAGATCAGCCTGGGATGTCCTGTGGTGACAGACTGGTCAGTGAGCTGTCCCAGAGGACCGTGCCCTTGGGGACATTCCCTGGGACATGGGCTTGTTTTGACTTAGCTGCTGCCCGGCCTCAGCAGAGCAGCCCTTTCTGGGGGCCGTTCCTGGGCTCCACTGTGAGCTGCTGGCGTAGTTTCTGATTATAATTAAGATAAAGAGAGGCGGAAAGGCCCTGGCAGAGCGTCAGCCTCCAGGCCTCGGACCCTGGCGTCGGGCCAGTCCCCAGACGGCCCCCTGTGGCAGAGGTGGCAGTGTCGTCTGCTTGTCCTTCAGGGGCCCTGCCAGACTCACACGCGGCAGCCAGTGAGAACGCTCTGAAAGTTGGCTGCTGCACCGGGTAGTCCTTGGTGACCTCGGAGACATCGGTTTGGTGCAGTGGCACGTGTGTGTCCCAGACACGCTGACCTCGGGGTGTGCACTCCAGGGTTGGCAGAGACCTTCTGACCTGGGGCCGCAGTGGGTGCCGTGGGAGGTCAAGGTGCAGCCCCGGGAGGGAGGGGTCCTGGCTCTGGCGGAGCACATCCTGGGTGCACGGCCTCACACGCAGCTCCCTGAAGCAGAGAGCGGTGCCCCAGACGCTGCGGGCACTTGACGCTTGTTGGAGAGAGGGCGTGTCCCTCATGACTCCCGGGCAGGGCTCCGGGGATGCTCATGGTGGGAGGTTGACTTCTGCGGAGACCAGGGAAGGTGGATGCCAAGCGGGGTCATTTTCTGTCCCCCTGGATCAGATCAGAGCACACGCAGCCCTGGTGGGGCGGAGTGGAGGGGAACGTAGGCTCCTCCCTGAGCGCCAGGCCTGGCGGGACGGAGGAGAAGTGTCGCACGGGCGGGGTCTCGGGGTGCGTGATGGCGAGTCCTGCTCGTTGCCTCTGCTCAGCGACCAGGAGCTCTGCGGAGAGCAGTGCTGGATAAGCTCTGAGGTGGGTGCCGTGTGAGAGACTGAGGGCAGTTGGGGACCGGAACCTGGGCTCCTGGTCTCCATGCCGGCTGCCAGGTCCCGGGCCCACAGCCGGACGCCAGGGTCCGACACCAGCGGTTCCCAGTGCAGGGCTCGCTTCCCGCCAGGAGTCTGGCCCTGCCTGCCCACGCCCGGCTCCCGTGTGCTCGTCCTCTGTGGCCTCGTCTGACTTGGCCAGTGGGAACTTGGGTGTCAGCAGGGTCCAGTGACAGAAGTGGGCAGGATGTCACGGTGTCACTTGTCATCCGAGATCTGGGGGTCCATTGCCTTAGCTCTGAGTTCATCCTCCCATGGCCGTTCACCTCGAACCTTCTCCAGCCGACTGCCCATGTGTGAGTCTGCTCACTCGGTCTGTTCTCTGAATTTGAGTTCAGACTCGTGGATGCGACTGACAGCGAAGGCCAGTCCTGGCTCCGTTGTGTGCCCTGCACTAGGCTGCGTTCCCGTCGGGCCACCGCAGACCTCCCCGCAGGCCCTCCTGCAGCTCACGAGTGCTGGATGGGGCGGGTCCTAGAGGGCCCTCTGCCCGTCGGTCCCCACTGGGCCTGGACGCAGCAGCCACTCACGGTGTCTCTGGAAGTCTAAGTGGGGTTGTCGTGTCCCCCTGGACTGTTGTTCTGGAAGGGCGACGCTCCGCAGGAACTAGGTCTTGGAATCGCCTCTCCGTTTTGTGACTGGCAGCAGTCTGTGCGCAGGTGAGCTCTGTGCAGCTGCCGGTGTCCCGCTGCGCCGTCAGGCGGTCTTTGCCGTCACGTAGAGCGCCACCCAGGAGGCCTGTGGCAGCCGGCACTCAGCGCTGTGCCCTCGCCGTCGGCAGCTCCGAGGTGCCCACCGAACGCTTGCTCCGGCCTCCCTGTAATTGCACTGTGGTTAATTCCCCTCAGTGACGGGAAGCCAAGGTGTTTACGGATCGTCATTGTTACTACTTTTGTGTCCGGCAGAGGTGAGTGGCGTTTGCCGCAGGCCAAGAACAGGCTTGGCTGGTGTGAGGGTCAGGCCTGGTTCCTGCCCGGGATCGTCCCGTGAGGGCAGCTGGGCAGAGAGGGGAGGGAAGAGAAGACGTTTTTCCGAGTTGTGCCTGCTCCACGGGGGAGAGAAAAGGAGCTCAGTTCAACAGGACACCTCAGGAGTTCAGTTAGATGGGACGAGACACAGGTGACAGGTGTCCAGACCGCACGCCCACTCGGTCACACAACTCTGAGGGCTCAGTCACGGCAAGCACAGACGATGGGTGACATGACACAGAGCAGCATGGCGAGGGGGTGGGGGGGTAAAGAGTTAAAGGTCAGAGGAGGGTGAACGGGATCCTGAAGCCCATCCTGGATTCGTCTCCCCCTCTGACGGGCTGCATCTGATGACGTTGGGGGGCCGTCCTCCCGCCCCAGGTCTCTCCTCTGCTCCCGTCCGTCCCACCACTCCCTGGTCCCGAGTCCCGCCCCGCCGTCCCCTCATCCAGGGAGCTGCTGTCAGACCTGGTTACAGTGTGCTGTGCGGGGTCCTTACATCTGGGGCAGGGGGACCTGTGGCAGGGAGCGGCCCACATGCTGTGCCAGGTCCCCCCGCAGCCGCCGCCTGCCCTCCTGCCCAGGTCCTGTCTCCTCCGGCCCGCACCCGGCTGGGCCAGCCCAGGAGGGTGCAGGTGCGCTTCCATGCCCCCACGGACAGGAGGAGCCCTGCCCCCCACGGGGAGCGCGGCAGCCACTCGTTGAAGCGCCAGCCTGTCGCCGAGCGCTGTCAGCCCCTAGGCGGCGTGTGGCTCTCGTCGTCATGTCCTGTTGCAAACGGCTGCGGCTGCGGGACGGGCTGGCTGGGTCAGGTCGGCGGCAGGCTGCCCGGGACAGACGGTGTGCTCGCTGCGTGCCGTGGAGGCGTGTGGCCTTCCCTGCGGCAAGGGGAAGGAGGGACAGGCTCTTGGCAGGGCAGGAAGACGAGCTCCCGTCTTGCCCTGGAGGACGTCCAGGGCTGGAGGCAGGACCCGCGGGCGCAGGTGTCCTGAATCCGTGGCTCTGACCTCGCTGGGGGACACCTGTTCCGTCCGCGGCGCTGGCACAGACGGCGGCCGGGGATCGTTCTCCGTCTCCCGAGGGGA
>PVKM010035262.1:0-15254 GCA_004027735.1 Carollia perspicillata | reverse complement strand
GGACAAGAAGTAGAATGAGGGGGCATCACACTCAAAAACCTTATCAGGGATGTTAAATTAAAAGAGGTATAGGAACTTAATAGAGGTTGTCGCTCAGTTTTAAATACATATTAATTAAGAAGTACGTAAATTCTACAATAAATATGGCATTTACCTTGATCAAGTCCTGCTGTTGGCTTGTGGACATGGGCTGAAGGAGGCCTGTCTGGAGTGGAACAGAAAGGTGGCTGCTGACACACATGTTGGTGGATCAGGGTCACTGGTGGGCTTGAGATGTGTCTGTGTGTGAGGTTTGTGGATTCCCATGTGGCTGGGTTGCTGTTTTCACCTAGTTTCTTATGGACGAGATCGCTTTTAAGCAATCATGAACTTGGTGTTATGCTCAAATTGTTCCCTAATTATCAATTCAATTATGTAGTAATAAGTTGTTTTAAAAACAAGCATGAACCCTGGCTGGTGTGGCTCAGTAGATTGAGCACAGGCCTGTGAACCAAAGGGTCTCCAGTTTGATTCCCAGTCAGGACACATGCCTGGGTTGTGGGCCGGGCCAGGTCCCCAGTGGCGGGGGGTGTGAGAGGCAACCACACATTGATGTTTCTCTCCCTCTCTTTCTCCCTCTCTTCCCCTCTGTCTAAAAATACATAAATAAAATCCTAAAAAAGAAAACAAGCATGATAGTAGAACCAAACCATATATAGTATTATTTTGTGGGTGCTTTTGAAAGACATAAACGCATTCTGTACATGCATATGTATTGTGTAAGTCACTCAATATGTCCTGTAGCTCCTTCCATGACAGTATTGTAGTTGTACTTTGTTACTGCGTATTATTTCGTTGTATGGGCATATATTTAGCAGCTCTCCTATTGATGGAGATCATGTTCTTTGCAGTTTTAAACCTTATGAACATTATTAAAATGAACATCCTTATATGTACCTCTCTGTGCGTATTTATAAGTTTCTCCAAGGTGAGTACTGGGAGTTGGGATTGCTGGGTATGTGGAATGCATACTTTAAATTTAGATTGTGCCATTTGAGCTATGGAGTGGCTCTACCATGTTTCCTGACAAACATTGGCTTTCAGTTATGGTTCTTTTTCCTCCACCCTCGTCAGCATTTCACATTACCTAATTTTAATAAAAGTGTTTTTAATCTAGTGTATGAGATATAGCATCCCCAGTGGTATTTATTTGCATTTCATTGGTTACTAGTGAGATGGACCAGTTTTTTACATTTATTAGTTATTTTTATTTCTTCTACTGTTGCTATTCATATTCTTTGTCCAGTTTTCCTGTGGATTTGTCTGTCTTTTTAGAATTGAGTTATGGGATGGTTTTATACATTTGAATAACTCGTACCTATAATGGCACTTTTTCCCTTTAATTATTTTTCTTTTAACTTTATTTTCACATTATTCAGACTTAGAATTATCAAAATAGCACAAAGGATTATAGTCTTGAACAAAACTCCCCAAATACTAGTTTTACCACATATACACCTGAGTTTCTTCTGGACAGTTTTTTTTTCTGATTTTTACATTTTGTTGGCTATTTGTCAGTATTATTTAAATAATCATAGCTTTATGGTTTTATATTTGATAGAAGCAGTTTGTTCTTTTCACAATTTTCTTGCTGTTTTTGCACATTTCTACTTAGATAGGAATTTAGAATCAGCTTTTGATTCTGCCAATTTTTTTTATATTTATAGGTATTGCACATTGAATGATAGATTAGGAAGAAATATTTTTATGTGTGTTGTGTTCTTTTTGCTAAATAAGCTATTTTTTTAAACTGAATTGAGAGCTTTGAAAGGTACTATATATGTTTTCATTTTACTAATGAATACCTTTAAGTTTTTCAGAACTTTATTATTTAAAAAAAATTTTTTTATAACAGAGAGAGGAAGGGAGAGAAAGAAATACTGACTTGTTGTTGTTCTTATTTATGCATTCATTGGTTGCCTCTTGTTTGTGTACTTATCAGGGATTGAACCTGCAACGTTGGTACTTTAGGATGATGCTCTAACCGCTGAACTACTTGGCCAGGGCAGAACTTTCTTTAACCTATATTTTCTAAATGCTAAAGTCAGGAGTAAACCACTTTCTTAAAATATGCTCCTGAAGTTAAGGTGAAGAATTTTGTACCTCCCCCAGGTTCTTTTCTGCCATGCAGTTAATCTCTATAACTTTTGCTACATTATTATATTTCAAATTTTTACAGTCAATTTTTAAAAACTGCCTGCTTTTTTAAGATTTTAATTTGTTTAACTTTGCCTTTAGATTTGTGTCAATTATTTAAATATACTTTTATCCTTAACTGGTATTATTTCTTACCACCCATGAATCTTAAGGGTGATGCTTGATGCTTTACTACAAAGTGAGCCACCATCCAGGTCCGGATGGCACCTTGTCAGTATCCTCATCGAATGCCTGCCCTGCCTGCACTCACCTCACTGCCTTCTTATTCCTAAAGGAACACTTTCTCACTTCCAATGGTGTAGTTTCGTCTTACGTTAAATTTTATGTAAGTGGAGTCTGATTTTATATATGCTAAAATACATTTTACTGAAGCATCCCCTGTATTCATCGTAGTTAAGTATGAATCTTTAAGTTTAAGTTTCTGGAAAGTGCCATACAGTTGTTTGTTTAATTAGAATTTTAAATCAGACTCAATTGTTCAAGATTAAATGGAGACTAATTCTTATACAATTCAGTTTTTATCCATCACTTTCGTGATGAGGGGTCCTTTAGGTAGTGCTTTCACTTTGATAGACTGAAATGTCATTTTTGATTCATTTGAGTTTTGTTATTCTGTAATTACAGGATGAGGTGAACTTTGGAAGCTGTTTAAAAACCTGTGTAATCGATTGTTTACAATGATTATTAGGTCTCTTGACCATTACCACATTAGGTAAAATGATTGGGGTTTTAGGAATTTGTCATTTACAAGCTGAAGAGTCTAAGTGATCGTATGGTTAAGAAAATGAAAAAGATAACTCTCCTTTTTATACTATAATTTGTATATGATGGGCCATGCTTACTATGCAAATTTATGAGAAATAGATTCAACAAGTTACCAGTCAGAAATAAAAAGCTCTGTATATTATATTTTTTAGTTTTGAGGCTTACCTATTTAGTACCCATTTAAATTGTACTTAAAAAATTTAAAAAATCATCTTTTAAGGTACCTTTTAAAAATGAGGATTATTAAAAGATTAAAAGTTATACTTTTTATTTAATAAAAAATCTGTATACTAACCCCTCCCTCATGCAGTAATTAATATGTTAATTATATGAATTAGGACTATAAGAACTTTTTAGATGGCTGCTGATTAGTTGACTTGAGGAACCTGGTTTTCTTCAGGGTTTGGGTTGGGAATTGTTGTCTGGGGTGTGTATATATATAAAGTGCTACCAATTAAAGCCACAAACTGACTAATTATCTTTTTAAGTTCAGGGCCTAATCTCTACTTTTGTCTTTTTTCTTGAGAATAATTTAATTTGTATTTTCTAGCAACCAGACTTTTTAAACTTAATTAGCCCTTAATTAGATTACTAATGCATTATAGACATCTCTGTTTTTAAAAGAGTTTCAAATGTACCACCAATTTTTTACTTACTGCCTGCCTTATTTGTTATTCAGGCTTATTTATTTATTTTGTTGATAGTAATTGTGGGAACCAAGAGTTGATGGAAATTGTGGAGAGAACTGGGCACAAACTTCCAAAATTGATGTTGTTCTGCAGTTTTTCTTTAGTATTTTTGAACATCAATTCACTGAGGTAAAACAAAAGCAAATTCTTTTTTAGACTAGCATAGCTTTAATTTGGTGTACTTTTTTGAAGAACTCTTATTTTATAGATTATGTATGAGACATACTTTAAAATTTGTTTAAAGATAAAATGTTAAATAAGTATCCATGACTATTGAATATTAGCATTAGTAGCTCAAATGTCAGTTAATAAACTTATCTCAGATCTTTGGAAAGTTACTTATTTTTAAATGTTTTTATTTAATTATATACTTCTGAAAAAGTTGAAAGAATTGTACAAAACATTCCCAGATACCCTTTCCTCAGATTACCTGAATGCTGGCATTTTATTACAATAAATTTATCTTTTTAAAAGGGTTCTATATTTACTGGTATTTATGCTTAGGGTCCGAGCTTAGATGGGGCTTAAATTCAAGATTTGTAAGTTTTTTTTGCTAGTTTTATACTCCAGATGTTCCTGTGTGTTTCACTAGTTTTGCTCGTGGGATTTTTCAAAACTGCAGTGTGATTGAGAGAGCTAAAATTAATCCTTCTTGACAGAATGTCTTTTCTGCATGTTTTTGCAGTGGGCCTGCCATGGTTAGTACTGCTAACCAGCTGGTTAATACTTGCCAGTGGGCTTTACCACTTAACAATACCTTGTTTTTAACTCATCTGCTTTTAGCCCAGGTTCTGGAATCATGTGACTTGGGTTTGATGTTCAGCTTCAGTTTAATGGGTCTGTATCGGGGTGAGTAATTTAGCTTCCTTTATAGCCTTGCCTTCCACATCTTTCGTATAATAGTAGTGCCTATTCCATGGGATTTTGTGTACGTGTGAGGATTGAGTCAGGCAAATAGTAAGCATTCAGTATGTTATCTGCTGTTACTATAAGAAAAACATTGGATAAGATTTGCATATTCAACGGCCCTATGATGTCTGTGGCCTTTCTCTTACTTTGCATTGTTATCTGACTTCTCTGTTTTCTTTTGAACCCTAAATTTATAAATATTCATTTAAGTCTGATTAATTTTAGGAAGGTTCTCTTTAATTTATTCTAAATCATAATTTACCATAAAAATTTGATAGTTTAGGCAACTGCATTCTTTGTTTGATACTTATGTAATTAAAATTTGGGCCCTGGATGGTGTAGCTCAGTGGATTGAGTGTGGGCTGCAGATAAAAGGGTCACCAGTTCGATTCCTAGTCAGGGCACATGCCTGGGTTGTGGGCCAGGTCTCCAGTGGGAGCCATGTGAGAAGCAAGCACACATTGATATTTCTCTCCTTCTCTTTCTCCCTCCCTGCCCCTCTCCCTAAAAATAAAAATAAATAAAATCTTTTTTAAAAAAGTTTAAAAAAATAAAATAATTTGGGAATTTTTGTTTCTTCAGTTTTTAGATGGGTTAATTTTTCCTTAATCTTTATAATGAGTTATAACTTGGTTGTAAAGTTGTATTTCTTCAAGTGTCCGTATAATTATCTCTAAATAGCTCTCCATGAGCTTTATAACCACTCGTCTAATAGTAGTTTATTAAATATTTGCATAAAGAATTGCTATTTTCTAGAATAAAAGAAAACACAAAATATGAATAAACAGATAAAAATTGTAAAAAAGAAATCAAATAGAATTTTGGAGTTGAAAAATACAATACTGAAATGAAAAAAATTACTCATGGGGCTCAACAGTAAATTCAAACAGAAAGAAGAAAATAAGTGATTTGAAAATAGATCAATTAAGATTATCCAGTCTGAGGGACAGAAAAAAAATGAGGAAATGAAAAGAACCAGTGAGACCTGTGGTACTGAAATTTGATGAAAAACATTTATCTACATATTCAGGGAGTTCTACAAACTCTAAGTAGAATAAACTCAAAAAGATCCACAATAAGGCACTTTACCATCAAACTAGAAAGACAAAGAGAAAATTTTGAAAGCCTCAAGTTGAGGAGAACTCATCATAAAGAAAGGATCATCTATTATGTGAACAGCTGGTTTCTCCTAGAAACTGTGGAAGCCAGAGGCAGTAGGATGGCACATTCAAGATGCTGAGAGAAAAAGGCTATCATTCAGGAACTTTATATTCTGGAAAAAAGTCTCTTTCAAAAATAGCGAAGGAGATATGGAGATACTTCCAAATAAATAAAACCTGAGAGAATTCCTAGAAACAAAATCTCAAAACTGACCAGTGAAGAAACAGAGAACCCGAATAGACCTATAACTAGCAAAGAGATTGAACCAAGAATCTAAAAAAACTTTGCAATACAGAAGAGCCCTGAATCGGATGGCTTCACCAGTGAATTGCACTAAATATTTAAAGAGGTAACTTTAGTCTTTCTCACTCTTCGAAAAAAAATAGAAGAGGAAGGAACAATTCTTAACTCCTTTAATGAGGCTAGTGTCACTCTAATACCAAAGCCAGACAAAGACAACACAAGAAAAGGAAACTATAGACCAATATCCCTTATGTGTATAGATGCAAAAATCCTCATAAAATGTGAAAAACTGGAATTTAGCTGTATTGTACACCATGACTGTGTGAGAATTATCCCAAGAATGTAAGAGTAGGTCAGCATAATCAAAATCAATCAATATAATGTACCATATTAATAAAATAAAGGAAAAAAGCACATGATCAACTCAATTGTTGCAGAAAAAAGCCTGTGGTAAAATTCAGGACTCTTTCATGTTAAAAACACTCAAAGGAGGGATAACATGGAACTCTCACCTAATAAAAGGCATGTGTAAAACACAGGGATCATCACACTCAATGGTAAAAGAATGTATACTTTTTCTCTAAGATCAGGAACAAGACAGGGTGTCCATTTTTTCTATGTCTCTTCATTACACTGGATATTCTAGCCAGGGCAACTAGGGAAGGCAAACAATGAAAAGACAAAGACATCCAGACTGGAAAGCAAGTACAATTATTCCTGTTCACAGATGACATGATCTTACATATAGAAAACTAAAGTATCCACAGTATATATCTAAAACTAGTTTGCCAGAATAACTGGTATAAGATGAGTACACAGAAATCAGTCATATTTTTATATACTTGTAATAAACAATCTAAAATTAGGAAAACAGTTTCATGTACAATGGTATCAAAGATGATGAAATACTTAGGAATAAATTTAACCAAGGAAGTGCAAGACTTGAACACTAAAACCTTTGAAACAGTGTTGAAAGAAGACCTAAATAGAAGAATTTTGTGACTTTAGAGTTAATGTAATCTCTATCAAAATACCACTGGCCTTTTTGCAAGCATGGGAAAGATGATTTGCAAACAGAGTCAAAATACTTGTGGGGAAAAAACAACTACGTTGAAAGACACTTTCTGATTTCGAAACATATTAAAATGTAAACTATTCAAAACAATATGGTACTGGCATAAATATAGACTGGTAGATCAACAGAGTAGAATTGGGAGTCCAGAAATAAATTCATTCATTTTTGTTGAATTGGTTTTTAATAAATGTCCAAGACCACTTAATGGAGAAAGAATTGTCTTTTCAACAAATTGTGCCAAGACAATTGGGTATCTGCATTAAAAGAATGAATTAGGACCTCAATGGCATTCCATATATATAAACTAAAGTAGATTGTACACCTAAAGCTAAAAGATTTTAGAAATAAACATAGGTATAAATCTTTGTGACTGTGGATTAGGCAATGGTTTTTAGATGTCACCAAAAGCATGAGCAGCAGTAGAAAATAATAAATTTGATTTTATCATTAAAAACATTTGTCCATCAAAGTACATGATTAAGAAAGTAAAAAGACAACTCACAGAATGGGAGAAAATACTTGCAAATCACATAGATGGTAGGGTCTTGTATCCAGAATATGCAAAGAGCTATTATTGCTTGACAAAAAAAAAAAAAAGTAACCAAATTTAAAACATGGCAAAGTGCTTGTAGATATTTTTTCTGAAAAGATATACAGATGGTCAGTAAGCACAGGAAAAGATTGTGGTCATTGTTAGTCCCTGGGGAAATGTAATCGAACCACAGATACCATGTCACACTCACTGGGATGGTATTTTAGCAAAAAGGTGAATATTGGTGGTGATTTGGGAAGGCTGGAACCCTCATACGTTGCCAGTGAGAATATAGAATGGTGTAGCCACTGCGGAAAAGTTTGGCAGTTCCTCAAAAGGGTAAACAGACTCAGCAGTTCTAGGTATATATCCAAGAGAAATGAAAACATACATTTGTATAACTTGTATATGAATATTCATAGCATCATTATTCATAATCACAGTAGTCAAGTAGAAATAACACCAATGCTCATCAACTGATGAGTGGGTAAGCAAAGTGTATATCCATACAGTGGGCTATTATTCAGCCTCAAAAAGGAATGAAATTCTGTGTGCTGCAACATGGATGAATCCTGAGAACAAGTGAACTACCTAAGACGGGTCACATACTGTATAACTTCACTTATATGAAATGCGCAGAATAGGCAAATTCATAGAGACACACATTAGACTATCGTCGGCAAGGTTGTGGGGGGAAAGGGAGAGGAGATCACAGCCTAATGGGATGGAGTTTATGGGTGATGAAAATGTTCTGGAAGGTAGATAGTGGTGATGTTTGCCCAACCACATTGGGAATAATACTAACAACTGCTGTCTCGCACACTTCAAATTAGTTAAAATGTGACTTTTACATGATGTGACAGGGTGCAATCTACATCTGGCTCCTAAGATTAAACTTTCTGGTTCGTTTGCTCAGTGTTCTGTCTCATTCATTCATTGCTGGTTTAGAGAGTTCTGTGCTGTCCACCACGTATTCACCGACCCTGAGTAGAGCTCCGTGGGTCTGAATCTGCACATCCCTCTGGCTGCATGCACTTGGGAACCTCGTAGGGAGGTTTGGCATGGACTGTGATGAGGATTTCCAAATCTCCATGGTGTTTGTGATGTGCAGCGATGCTGGAACTGGTATACCCACCCTCTGATCTTCCGCAGTCCCAGCCAGACTGAGTGGGACACGTGTAGAGTGTGTCCTGAAGGTGGGGGGTGACGAAACGGGGAAGAGTTCAGAGTGCCTCCTTTTATCACATCAGCAATTGACTCTGTGGTATTCCCTTGGGAGTTTTTCTGTGAGGAAAAAACGGTTTAGCAGTCAATGAAGAATAGAAAACAGTGCCTACTGGAGAAATTCTATAGTAAAGAACTTACCTAGCATTTCCAAACTTAATTAGTAATATAGTAATAGGTGTGTGTTTTTATTAATATTCAGTGAGAAAGATTAGTGGCTACTGAAAGTATGTGTAATAACTATGATGTGACAGTCACAGGAACTCTGGTTTGTTATTCAAAGGAAAAACTAAATCTCAGATAGAGGGTAGTGCAAATAAAGCTGTAATTACCTTCCTTCCAAGTTCACAGGCCACTCTGCATTCTGTGTCTCTGCACCCCAGGTCAGGAAAAGTGGGGAACTGGTCTTGATACTGCGGCATGAAGAGTTAACTCTGCTTTTCTGTGGAGTTAACCCAGGTATGAAGGTGAACATCCATCTCTAGGTTTCCTGCCTCAGAGTTGGTGGAATGCCAGTCACATGGGGGGCTGCCTTTGTCTGTTTTTGTTGGGATTCTTGGACCCTCTTCGTGACCCAGCTGCACTCCTCAGTAACTTTCCTGCAGCAGGCTCTCCATAATGGCTATTCAGAGCTCACTGCAGTTGTAAAGTAGCTCAGTTGGAAAGTTCTTTCAAATGCCCAAGGTTACCTACCTGTTTCCAGGAAAGTCTTTCTGTCTTCTGCTGCTGAGTCAAACTCAGTGTCCTGTCTTAGCTGCCTCTGGGTTTTGTTGATTTGCAACCCAAGGATGAGTTTTTACTCATTTTATCTGAACTAAAAACTTCCAGGTTGCCTCTGAGCTTTGCTATATTCTCGGTGTGGCATTGTTAAAATCTGCCTCTGGGTCCACTGATTGGCATTTTACTTTTAGCTGTAAAAAAAGATACGATACCCTAGCCCAGTGGACTGATGTCCAACTCTCATTTTTCTTGTATTATGATAAAATGCAAAAAGACAGGCAAAAACATGAGGCTATAAGAATTTACAGATATCCTGAATGATTAATGTAGAAAGTACTTTCAACATTTGGGGAGAGGTTTTTAATTGTCTTTGACTCTTAAAAGTTTGCCCTATAGAAGAAAACTAAAAAAAAAATTTTTTTTTTGGTTAGACTTTTTAGTAGTTCATATGGATTCTCTCCCTGATGATCTTAGTGAGGTGAACAAATATGCCAGTGTGTTCAAGGTAAGAACAAGGTAGCTCAATGTTAATTTATTTTATTTTTTGCCTTTTGGGTAAATTTGTCAGTGCTGTAAAGGATAGGGTCCCTAACTAGGCACAGGAAAAGAAAGGACAAATTAAAAGTAAACTCTTGCTTTTAAATTTGAAAATGTTCAAACTTGCTTCAAATGTTTACTTAAATGCTCTAGTAATCTCCATACTTGAATTGGTAGGGAAGTGAGCTATAGAAACACAGGAATTGATTTTGTCTCTGGATTCATTCAGCTTTGTTATTATTTTACTTATATGCTTTTGCTGGTAATTATTGAAATTTAAAAGTTTCCCATACAGTCCTGGCTGGTGTAGCTCAGTGGATTGAGTGCGGGCCTGCGAACCAAAGGATCGCAGTTTGATTCCCGGTCAGGGCACATGCCTGGGTTGCAGGCCAGTTCCCAGCAGGGGACGCACGAGAGGCAACCATACACTGATATTTCTCTCCTTCTCTCCTTCCCTCCCCCTCTAAAGAAAAATAAAATAAAATCTTTTAAAAATTAAAAAAAATTCCCATACAAATATTTTACTATTTCGGTACTTTTACGCCCCACCACTGAAGTAGTGGAATTCATCAGTTTACCTTGTCAATTCCCTTTTCACCCCTTCCTCTGGTTCAGAGCCTTTGCAGCTTCGCTAGGTATGGATCTCTTGGTATTTGCCTGCAGGATTGACAGGTTGAATGAAGTCGGGGTCTTTTGTGGTCTGTATTAATGGATCTGATTTTTAGAAAAGTTGCTTGCTAAGAAAATTACCCTCTTCATTTCTGTTTTTAGTAGGGAGGCCTTGGCATTTGTCCAACAGTTAATGAGAAATCGTGGTACAATTATGTTTTATTTTTTCCCTCAGTTCTTTCTGTGATTGACATAATGCTGAAAATTAAAGAACCTTGAATAGAAAATGCATCAATAAAATAAAAGCATATTGCAGTTACATTCTGACCTTGAGTTTTCCTCTGTAACTATGTATTTTTCACAGGATTAATTAAATTCTAAGATGCACCTATTCCTCTCAGTGCTACTAGATGTTTTCTAGTAGAGTAATTGTATGCTACTTTGCCCTCAGATGAAGTGATGCTTTCATAACTTCTAAAGAAGAGAGAATTGTCTGAGGTTTTTATCTTTTAAATTAAAATTTTTTATTGTTCATACTGATAAAAATCCTGCTGCTCTCTAACTCTCAGGATAAATTAGTGTGTTGTCTGTAGGAACTAGCTCTTCTAAGTGAATAACAGATAAATACAATTGATGTGCAATTAATCTAATCTGTCGAATGGCAAGCTACAGAGCAGTCATAGCATGGTGATTGAGTAACCTTTTAGATTAGTACTCCTGGTAGCCTTATAACATGTTTTCATTTCTATCAGGGAAAATTAAAGTGTATGTTGAAGTGATGACAGTCTTATTATAGCAGTACTGTTTACCCTCAAAGTAGTCATTAATTATGTGTTTAAAATTAGAAAGAAAATATAAATTAAACACTAAGAGTAAAGATCAATAATTACTTTAGTAATTTAAATTAGTATCTAATGACAAGAAATTTGAATTGAAAATAAATAGTGATGTCAATGTGATCATAAAAACGTTGGCATTTATGTATATATTTTAAAGGTTTTATGTATTTATTTTTAGAGAGGGGAAGGGAGGGAGGTAGAGAGAAACATTGCTGTGTGAGAAACACAGATTGGTTGCCTCTCTCTCCACCCCAGCTGAGGACCTGCCTGCTGCTACCCAGGCATGTGCCCTGACTGGGAACTGAACTGGTGAACTTTTGGTTTGTAGGACAACACCCAACCCACTGAGCCACATCAGTCAGGGCATTTATTTAAATACCTACTTATAAATGAGACTGTACATAATTGATACCTTTTAGCCCTAACTTACAAGGATCAAATATAAGTTGTTCACATCATTAAAAATTTTGTTTCTTTAAATATTTACCCTTGGTATTAATTAGATTTGTGTGAACAGAAGGCACATCATTTTTAGTTGGTTGCCCTAGAAAAATGATGTCACTAAAAAAATTCTATTTGTGCCATATGTCTACTCACTGGCTTGAATCACTTGATTCTTTTGAATAATAATTTTTTCTGATTTTAAAATATTTGTGTAATTTAAATTTTTGAGAATATAAATAGACTAGAAAATTAATTAGTTATCATAAACCGAAAATGTTAATTAACATACTTATATATGTCCCTTTTTCTAATATATTCTTGTGTGTGTATCATACCATGTGTAGTATTTTTACATGAAGTAAATAATGAAACTAATTTCATTCCTTTAAATATTATTATTTTGTACCAAGTCTTAAAATGTAATCTGTGAAACTTCTGAATAGTACATAAAATTACATATTTTGTGGATATATACATTTTTCCTAGGAAAATTTGTACTTTTCATCATATTCTCAGAAGGGTTTGTTATAGTTAAGAACAAACTTTATTTTTAAATGACTACATGATAATGTTTTATAATACATTATGTGTTTCCTTGCTTTTTGATATTTAGGTAGTATAGTGTGCTCTAAAAGTATTTTAACCTCATAATGCAAGGATAATATTTTATTTAGAATTTTATTTATCTTCAGAAGTGAAATTGGCCTACAGTTTTTTACTTTGGGTATTTTATCAGGTTTTGATAGTGTTATAGTGATTCATAAATTAAAGTGTAGTATTTTGTACATTTTTCTGTGAGTGAGAATACCTTAACATAATAAGAATGATAACTTACAAAGAAGTAGGCCCTTTATTTGTTTTCGTTATACTTCAGCTTTAAAAGTCTGGGTTTTAAATGCCTCAGTGATAACATCTAAACATACTACTCATTTTACAGCCCCTCTCCCTGCTCTCTTTTCTTGGGTTAATTTTGGTTATTTAAGTTTTGTTAGAAAACCATTAATTTTGTGTTTCTGTATGAATGCTAATATTTTAAAAATTCTTTAAATCCATTCTGTATCTGTGAGCAAACCTTCCTAGTCAGGGCTGTGTGTTGTCCACCTATTTGTGATTTGTAATTTATGTAAATATCATAAATTTCATAATCATAAAAATCATAATAATCAAAAATCATAAATCATAATCATAAATCATAAAATCATCAATCAAAAATCATAAAAAGGTGCTTTAGGTATGTTATGCCTTAAATGGCCTTTACAGTCTGCCTGGGGAATCAAGCCACCGTGTATGTAAATAACACAGTGCTGTGCTTCCAGCCATCCAGTTTCCAGCTGAAGACTGTCAGGTACTGAGGTTGGCGTCCGAATGCCATTTCCCCCTCAAAGTTACTAGGGCTCCTTAGAGGATTGACTGATTGTAGGGCTGGAGGAGAAGTGAAGTAGAGGAGCCTGGAGCACTTTGCAAACCAGAAGCAAGGAAGACAGCTCAGGTGAAGTCTGAAGGATGCAGGAGCCCGCTTGACGACGCTCCCTTCACCCCAGATCGGGAATCATGGAGCACCAGTGAGGGTAGTAACCGATGAATCGACACACCAGGTACACTTAAATTCACGTTCATGATGATCAAACAGAAAGTTAATTGTTCACTGTTGGAGGATGGTAAAGATGCTATCAAATATCTCCTCTCGATCTCACGATACAGTCCAATTTCCCCCCTTTTAATCTATTTATACAGTTATAATGGTACTTTCTGATGACACATCTCTAG
This sequence comes from Carollia perspicillata, assembly GCA_004027735.1. Lineage (NCBI taxonomy): Eukaryota > Metazoa > Chordata > Mammalia > Chiroptera > Phyllostomidae > Carollia > Carollia perspicillata. The sequence goes on along the minus strand of PVKM010035262.1, from coordinate 1,544 downwards.
CTCAGAGGAAAGGATGATGTATTAAGTAAAAGGAGCTGACCTGGCCATTAAAGAGACAATTCTGCCCTGGCTGGTATGGCTCAGTTGCTTGAACATTGTCCTGCAAACCGAAAGGTCGCCGATTCAATTCTGGGTTGTGAGTTCAGTCCCCAGCTGGGGCGCCTGAAGGCAACCGATCTATGTTTCTTTCTCACATCAGTGTTTCTTTCCCTCTTTCCCTCTCTTCCTATCTCCTTCTCTCTCTTAAAAAAAATGCATTTTTCCTTGTACCAACAGTTAGTTTAAAAAATAAAATAATAATAAAGAGAAAATTTTGTCTACAAGGAAACAGACTCCCTATATCATACTATATCCAAGATAATATCTAAAGGGAAGAAAGATCTAAATAAAAATAACACAATCAGAATACTAAAAGAACATAAAGGAGAATATTGTGTACTCTAGGAATGGGAAAATCTTAGGACGTTAGGAAATTCAGAAGCCATAAAGGAAGACACTTACCTATAAAGTACAAAAACAGAACAAACATGGAACATACCATAAACAATGGCAAATTATTCTTGAAAAAATTAAACTTCTAGTACTTAGTGATTTACATATAGTCACCAGCCCTAATATAACAAAGAATCTGTTGATAAGGAAAAGGCAGTCTAGGTGGAGGCTAAGGAAGACAATTCACAGGAGAAGAAAAGACAGTCAGCTTGTGAAACCACACCCAGCTTCCTTTGTTGTCAGTACAAGTGCAGTGTGAGCAGTCATGGTTCTACCTAACTGATTGGCAGAATCTAACGCAAGCAAGGATGCAGAATACTGAGTATCCTGCTGTTAGGAATTTCGATCGAGACAGCTATTTGGAAAGGAAATTTGGCATTATCTATAAATTAAATATTACTTTGACTCAGCAGTTCTGCTATTAGAAATTGAGTTTATAGAAATAAAAGTACAAGTCTGTTAGGATATCTGAAACATGAGAATGGCCTTGTTGGAATAGCAAACGGACTGGAAACAATAGCAATTTCGCTTTCTCCTTACCATTCCATGTTCTTTCTGATGTCAGTGGTCAGGCTGATTGGTGGGGAATGCAAAGGTGAGAAACACAGCAGATGGGAGAAGCCTCTGAGCTCGAGAGGTTCTGGGGAGAGCTAACAAGAGAGGGTCACTTCCACTTAGTAGACTGGTGCTGGCCATTCCCCCACGTCATGGTCTGTCTGTAGTGTGTTCCGGACTTGGCTCTGCAGGAGAGCCTACAGAGGGCTGGCCCACTGGTCGAAGGAGACAGAGCTGAGTAGATGGACGTAACAAATGGAAAAACTAGGAAGCAGCTTTGAATTGAATATTTAAACAGGTGTAGTGGTCGGTATGTTTTTACTTAGGACTGAAGCAGATTCGGTGGCCCTCACACTTAGATCTTCAGTGTTACACAGTAGAGGCCACAATTGATATTCATAATGAAGATCATAAGTTCAAGAAAGAGCTTAATGTGTTCTTGTGATATTTTGGTTTTAAAAGTCTGGGAAGTATGTGTTTATGTTTAGAGAGATCTA